>JAUKPT010003718.1:0-11768 GCA_032273505.1 Nanomia bijuga | reverse complement strand
ACTTTTTTTTTTCTACCATACCTACCTAAGTAATTCTATCTTTCATCTGCCAAAAAATCTAAGAAAATCCGTAAAAACAAAGGTTTTATAGCGAAAACAAAAAAATGCGACAACTATTTGTGAATAGACTTTAATTCACAGATATAGGGAGTACCTTTTTTTGATTTTTGATTTTTCTTTCTATATTGCCAGAAAACGCTGTTAGATAAAAAAACACTCGAATCGGTTGTGAAAAATCGGGGAAAGGTACTCCCTAGATTCCGATCTTATCTTCGCACTGATGTGATTTTTTCCGTTGTCGTGTTTTTTTCCAGTGTGCAACCCCAAAAAATGTTTGGATATTGCTCAAAATTCCCCCGAACCTGATCCATTGAGAAAAATTTGAAAATATGTTTTTAAACTTCAATCCTACTTTTTCAAAGACACTTGTTCTAAGAATATATAAACAAAGGGAAATAGGGGAAAAATGGGTTTGGAAATATGCTCAAAACTGACCTGCTTTAGACCTTAATCTCCTATTTTTTTGTTATAAAATAGAATGTTATAATCAAAACCTGTTTGATTGTTGTTAACAACATTTGATAATAACATTCTGTTTTATAACACAACAATAAAGAAATTAAGCTATACTAATTACCCCGGACAAACATTGGAAAAAAAGTCATATTAGTTAGCTTATTTATCTTTAAAAAGTTAGAGAATATTGATTCAATAAGTCGTTGACTATTGATGAATAACATTTTCTGTGTGAGGTCTTTGTAATTTCTGTCTTATCTTTGGATCAGATCAATATCTCAACTCTGTCTCATTTGTTTACTCATCGACTAGACATCTAGATAGATTTCCAAGATAAAATATACAAAACGGTAGTAGATTCTTCAGCCTATAATGTTAATTGGATGATTTTTCCCAACGAAAGAATGTTCAGAGTCTAAACAGTTCTTATCCATCATACCGGTTCTTTTGGTTGAGCTTAGTACGTAACATCCAAATTATGTTGTGAGTCGGTTCTGTCACTTTTAAGCCAATGATATCGGTATCAGCAGCCACACGGCACATTTTCCCCTCACCTCCAGCCGCACGACGCACATATTTTCTAAGCCGCACGTCGCAAGTAAAATGACCCAACTTTCACGAATCCACCCCTCCCCATCTCCCCGCCCATCTCCATCACTCTTCCTGGCAACAACATTGTTTTTGTGTCTTTTATGAAATACCAATTTCTCAATTATCTTTTAAAAGAGATAACTCACTCGAGTGGGAAAGGTTATTCTCTGTCAGCTGGTTAATCACCTCAAAAGATAATATCAAATGGTTAACCGCAGAAAAAACTCAGAAAACTTGAACTTCAGTTTACATTTCATGTCGTTGACACTTAAATACTTGGAATATGTAATGTATATATGCATTGTATGCATGAGTGTAATTTACAAAAACAAAGAAAAATAAAATTCATTAGGGCGACACCAATAAAAAATGTCGGTCTGCGTCCCCGTCCGATTGCTTTTTTTAAAAAAACATTTTTTTTCTTATTTCATCATAGATTTTTTCATTCTTTTAAATTGTTCACATAAATAAAGATTAATTATTATCATTAAGGAAAAGGATTCACTTTCTCAGTAAAAGCCTCTGAGAATTAAAATTATTTAAGTTAAAATAGTATGATCGTGTCTGATAGCCTTGTTTTTTAGGAGTTCGTCAAAAAGGGTTTTTAAAAGTGTTTATGCTTGGCGCGACGACAACTTGTCTTGGCAAGTTATTCCAATTTTTCGGTATCCGATAGTAAAATGTCGTGTCTTTTGCTTTCACGGAAGTTCGATATAAAGCTGTGAGGTATAGTAAGATATCGTATGTTTTAAAATACTTTAATCTTCTATATGCAAGATTTGGTAAACTTAGCTTTTCTCTAGTCTTTTTTAGGTAGTGAGGTTTCCGTATTCATCAACCAGTTAGTCGTTTTAATCAAAAATACTTCTAACTTTTTGATATATTTCATTAGATATGATGACTTGATGGTCTGATCATATGGGGGCGAACAAATGCCATATATAATTTGGTGAATGACTTTCCATCTAAATGCGAGATAGATCTGCAAGTAAACCCTAACGCTTTTATTACTTTTTGGCTTTGTGGAGTGAAATAAGGGGTTAACAGTCTAATTACAGTACTACTAAACATTGTCGTATTTCTGTTGACTTTTTGATAATTTTATTTTAGAACCAAACTTTTTAATAGGTTACAAATTCATAATTGTGTTGTATCAATATTCATCATAGTAATTTTTCACAAATATTTCTCTCTCAGTAGTTTTACCCGTTCAGCCCAAATCAGATGGTAAAATTTAGTTTTTAGCATAATTAGAATCTACTTAAAAATCATTAAATTATAATCTTTGCAGTTTTGTTGCGTTAAATTTTTCATTTTTTGTATATGCTCTAAAAATCATAAGAAACAAAACTTAGATTTGTCTAGATTTGTTCTATACCTTTTTGTCAGAATTACTGCTGATGTTTAAGAATGTGTGGGAGTTTTGTTTCCCGATTTTGGCTATATTTATGTTCAAGTCAAAACAGATGGAAAAAAATGGATTCTTGAATTAGTCTTAGGGATCTAATTTAGACGTAGTCAAATATTACATCATCAAGTTTTTAATTGGTTTACAAAACAATTTCACTAAAATTTTCAGTATCGATAAAACTTTCTCAACTAATCATTAGTCCAAACTAGACAAACTTTTGAAAGGTTTCCTTAATCTTGATAGAATAAGACTTTATATCATAGACTCTAAAACACTCTGTTTATCAAATAGTACGACGACGTCTCTGCTACCCAAAATCTTTCATTGTTTGTTTATCTGTTCAAGTGAAAACACAGCTCTTCACGAAGTGTTCCTTTATCTAATTAGCCGGTTCGTCTTTTTGAATGTGTAATTCATGTTTGTTTACACGAAAAAATCAAAACAAACGAATAAATGAACAAGATTCTACTAACTCGTTCGTAAATGGTTTGCAGTTGTAGAATATTGTACATTTGTACAGATTTGAATGGTTAAAATAAAGGTAACTTTCGACCCTTTTTATCATTCTAATCCTGATTATCGAGACTGTATAATGTATATCGACATGGATTAACATTTACAACACACATATTTAGACTAAACAAAACTGTTTTTCTCTTTAGTGTTAACGCGCAATGTACTAATTTAAGTTTTATTTTGTCCTTAAAAAAATGCTATAAATTATCTAAAATCTGGCTCAAGACATCATTGTAAGACACAAAATTTGGCGTCCTCAGCAGAAAAACTTTTAATAACTGGCCTTGGAGTGAGAGACTGCCAAACACATTTTCAAGATATTTTGAAGGTTTCATGAAGTATTCAATATGATTACAACAGAAGGACATAAACTAAAAGAAAAATTAAACAAAAGAAAGATAAAACAAGGACTATCAGTGGGATGGTACCTATTACCTATGCCACTGATACACATTGACATATAAGAACACATAGTTAAAGATGCTATAAAAATTGTATTGAACTAAAATAGAATAATTGCGGCGTTTTTGTCTATTTTAAAGAAAATGCGCCTATATGTTTATAGATGGTGGTTGAAATTAAGCATTTAATCAATTTTGTTTACCCATTGTTGTCTCATATTATGTGTGATATATTTATATCTATTTTTCTTACAATATTAATACATTTTTAATGTTTTATTCAGATGTGAGACCCTTTTGAATTTTTTGCTTTTTTTGTGAATATCTACGGAATGTCTAAAAAAGTCTGGGTCACAAAGATTATTATATGAAATGGATTTCTATCATAGCTTCTATCTATAGTTATATCAGATGCCTTAGTTGCTTCTTAAATGGTAATTTGTACTCTATTATTTCAACGAACATTTCTGCTTTTCGAGGTAATTGCGGCCATAAAAACATTGATTTTCGACATCAACTATTCTATTAATTTCTCTTATTTAGGGAGAACAAAAGCTATTGAAAGTGGAGAAGCTTTCTAAGGAAACATAGTATATTATACGATACACAGTATACATTTTGCTCATTTGTTAAGTAGCGATAACTTGCCCAACCGTTGGTTATTACTATACAAATAACTGACGATGAAATGGTTGTCATTTAAAATATTTCAGTCGAGACAAAGTAATATTTGTAATATTTTCGATGACAATCATTTCAGAGTCGGTTATTGATGATATCAGAACCCCAAAAAGATATATAATTTTGTTTTATATACTTATAAAATCACCTTTTCACTTTCTTTGACTGCAATTGTAAATGAAATTAGCTATCACGTAATTATCATCGAAAAATAGCAGGATAAGAACAAATAAGTAGTTTTCAAAATGTACGGTGGATGAAAGCAAATAAAATAGTGTTCTTGAGAAAGAGTTATGGTAAAAAGCCGAATCTCAGTCTATCATCTATTTATTGAAATTACCTTTTTTTCTCAATTTCCTCAAAGTTAAAAGGTTAACCAAGGGTAAACTTTTTTGTATAGAAATCAGGAGTTGAGTTCACCATAAATTATTGTGTGTGTGTGTGTGTGTGTGTGTGTGTGTGTGTGTGTGTGTGTGTGTGTGTGTGTGTCGGGGGGAGGGTGCAATGAACTAGTGGGGAACCCGAATACAATTATTTAGATCAACGATGTTCTTTGTAAGACCTTCATCAAAATTAGATGTAAAATCTTATTTTTCTATCATGTTGTGCATGATATGGCCAAAAGTAGGAAAAGGTTGATCATGGTAAGACCAAAAGTAATAGAATGTTGATCGTAAAAAAATATTAGTGTTTAGAGTAACGGAGGGTACCATCACAGGAGAGTCAGTCGGTCGGAATTTATTTTAATCATTCCAAATGACCAAAAGACAATACAAATAATTTTAACAATTTCTTATCATTGCTTTTTAAAACAAAATCGTGCAAATATATACAGCTAAAGTGAAATTATCAGTTATCTAAATATGCTATGCTATTAAATTTATTTTAAGAACCGCAAAATAACAAAATATGCCCCACCCTGGAACTAAAAAGTGTGCAGTTGGGTGTTTAGCAATAACAAAGTTAGGGTCGGTTGGGTTACCCTAATAAGTGCGGACAAAAGTTGATCTTGAAAAGACTAAATTTGAGAAAAAGTTGATGATAATAAGCCCAGAGGTTGTTCATAATCAACCTCATTAAAACCCGGCCCTTTATAATTCCATTTCGAGAACTCCATAAATAAAAGCCCGGCAACATCATAGATTGATCCCTCGTAGTATTTTGAGGGGTCATTGTTTCAACGTTTAGTCTCGCACATCCAATTATATATTTTTAGTTAACGGAATTTGGCTAAGCGAGACCACCAAAAAACGAGGCGCATAAATATATTTATTTTTAAATATTGATGCACGTGCGCCATCATCTGTCAAGTAATTTTTATAAATATATTAATATTAAATGCAGGAAATACCAGGACCATTATATATGGAGTTCGCGAAACGGAATCATGATGGGCCGGGTTTTAACGAGGTTGGTTCATAAAGATCATATTCGAGAAAAAGTAGATCGTAAAAAAGATCTAAGATAAGAAGATGTTGATCATAATAAGGGTAATAGAAACAATTAATTGCTCTTGAAAGGATCCCGTACAGAAACCTTGAGAATACATTATAAGGGCAATTCAAGTGTTAGTCAATAAATTCCCCCAATCTGCTTCGAAATGTTCACCGAGATCAAAATTCCAATTAAGATAAGGTAAAATAGTGGAAAGTGAAGAAAATATAATTAAACATTCTTGCCAAGGTAGGAGCCGTGTTTAGTAAAAACTCCGAAAACATTTTTCCTTACATATTATGTCTAGACGCGACAGACTCAAATTTGATCAGTTAGATCAGTTGAAATTTCCAATACGAGTTATGAAAAATATTGGCCAAACGAGACTCACATTAAAAGTTGTAAAGCTCTCTACATCGTTCATCCGCATAAATGAGTCTAAACTAAAGTTTTCTGTGATACCCTTTTCCTACATGGATTCTTTGAACAGTGCTTCTTTTGATCTAATGTTCATATCATATTTGATGATCAATATGCTTTATCTAACTTTCTAATCAAGAAAAACAAGAATAAGACTTTGGAAAAATAGTTATTTAAAAACAGCTAATAAGTTATTGGTCTTATGAAATATATTATGAACGATTATTCGAAAATTTGATTACTTTTAATCTAAGGCAAAATGACGAAAGTAGAACTTAATTAAAGCGATACCGATAAAGTAAGCTCTGAAGAGCAAAATCCAATATCAGAACAAATCTGATTCTGTTATTAGATATAACTTGGTGGGAGATAAATATTATCGTACGATAAATATGTAATTTTACCATCTCGAGTGAACAGAAGGTAGCGGTTTTCGTGGCTATAAGAAAGTAACTTTTGTTTTTAGATGATTCTGTATCATATCGTTAATTTCGTATTTTTTATAGCGAGAAATATTTTTAGTAAAGGAATTTAAAGTTGCGAATACAAAATGTTGCGAAAGTCAAGTGAATTCAATCGGATACAGTGATGGGAATAAGGGAAATTTATGTCATCGCTAAAAAAGGGAGCGAAGCAAAGAAGATATAAATAACCGGTTCGTGACGGCAGAGGCTTAACCCCACACTGTCGGAGAGGGATTGAAATATGTCTCGGTAATGACTCGAGGATTGGAATGTTATTGTCACGTCGTCAGGTGAACATGTTTTTGACAGAGATTTTCCAATGAATACAGTGATGGAAATAAGGGAAATTTATGTCATCGGTGAAAAAGGGAGCGAAGCAAAGAAGATGAGCGTAGCACCAGGGGAGTGTGTAGCGAGTCCTTTTCAGCTGTGGGTTTAGGGGCGCTGTAAGCCTCCAAAAGGGGTAGGGGGCGAGGCCCAGGAAAATCTTTGGATTTCTAGCACATTTTGAGCCATTTCAGAGGCATTTTGGGCTACTTTTGAACGGATAATATGGGTAATAGAATTTATTGTCGGTTTCCCCCTCTAAATATAGAAGTCCTTTCATCGTTTTTCTCTCTTTTCTATCGGTTTTTACCGATCATTTGCCGTTATTTCCATCACTAAATAATTAACTCTTGTGGTTGTTTGTACATGCAACTTCTTTTCAATTTGAAGGTATGATTCTTGATTATTTATGATTTATATACCTTTCGTGGTACTACAAGCAGATGTTCTCTCAAAAAATAATTCAATTTTCGAAAGCTTAGGTCAAAATTTGCTTTTTATTAAGTATGTAATAGAAAAAGATAACCATAGACAATGGATTCAAACACGAAATCAGGCGATCTTTTTGGCGGTATATTTTCCTATTATAAAGCAAGTAATTATCATAGTCTGGAAATATTTAAGGAAAATTGACTCCCTGGAGTGAAGTTTATCGTTTTTTTCTGGAAACAAGAAAAATTGATCAGTTTAACGGACTGTCTCAATTGTTTGTCTAATCTTACTATTTAGTTCATTGGAAATTACATCATCAAGATTTTGATTGGTTCACTTAAAAATGATTAACATTCTAATCAAATTGTAAATTAGACAATGTTTGAGACAAGTTATTTTCATCAGTTTTCTGCTTCAAATAAAGGTCAATAAAGTACCGAAAATACAACGAAATTATTTCCAGTGAAATTGGTTAAAGAGCCGATTCACGGTGTTATTTTTTTTCTTTTTATCTTTTTTTATCTGTTTTTCCCACCATATATTAATTTTCTTTTGTAATCTGTGTATCCATCCATTAGATATTTTAGAAACTTTCTTTTAATTTTCCAGACCCCTTGACAATCAAGTTAATCAAAAATAATCATTTTCTTTATTTGTCTCGATAAACCTTTTAAAATGAAGAAAAGTTCTAGTCATTTTTGTAGTAGAATGGTAGGGTTTGTTTCATCATACATTAATCTGGTACACACCTAGTATTTTAGCTAATTATCTTTCTTCACAAATCATAGTGAAGAAGGATGACTATTTATTTTTGACTTTTTATGAATGAAACAGGATCGTAAGTTCATGCAGGGGGGGGGGGGTCATCGTACAAAATAGCAACATGGGTGGGGCTGGGTGGGGCGGTAAATGTTCAACTTTTTATGAAATATAGTATATCGTTCTTTTTAGCAGGGACCAAAAAAACATCTTGATTGCTATATAGTCATTTTCGTATTTTATAGCAACTTTTTATTAACAAATGAGCTTTACATTGTCTTGTGAAAATAAAGTATATACAGTATCATCATTGAATCTGATAGAAATATGAAACCAGGGATAGATAATTTTGTAAAAACAGAAATAGTCTGGGGTATATCTCGAATTTTTAAGGGAAACCCTGTTCTGCTTCTATTTAAATTATTAGTGCTCTGTCTCAATTTTCCCATTCAAACTTAGCATTTTGTGATCATTCATGAGTTGATCCAGGTGGTAATTCTTTATTTTTATGTATTATAAAAGGGATGAATGGGTGCTTTGTCGCTTTTGCTTTATAGTATATCGTATTATATTGATGGGGGTGGTCTGGTAGCAAAAATGCTGTGAAGTACAGATATATGTATACGTTGACCCCATGGTTCATGCGTTTCGTGCATGTTTACTTAATTTTACGAGCTATATGCTATTTTAATTTCTCCCAAGTTAATCGGGTCGGTACAAATCTTGCGAGGAAAGTTCGGTAACTTCTGCAAAAAACTTAAGCTTGAACTAATACAGCTAAATCTAAAAATCTACGTGACTACGTGCTAATCATTGTGTATTCGGCCTTTTATAGATATGCATATATTCTTATGTATTAAATGGGTATCCAGCAATTCTATGAAATTTATTATTGTTACATAAGCAAAACAAGACAGTTGTAGGAATGACTTTTTCAAACGCAATCTTTTATTTTAACATCTTCAGTATTTACGAAAACATCACACCGTCCTTTTCAACACGTGATTTCATTTTACAAATATTATAAGAAGTTCACAGTGAAGAAATGTGATAAACAAAAAAGAACAAAAAATGATTCTTTGTTTGAATTGTTTAGAAGCAGAACTGCTTGTATTACTGTTTTTACCTAACACCTATACTACATGTTTTGGAGGGGAGGGTGGTGGACAAACGCAAAATGTCGCACAATCTCATTTTTGGCACGTGCCATTTTACTAAAAAATATTTGTTCTAGCCAACGCAAAATTTCATTTGAATGTTGAAATACAACAAAAAATTTCACAAAAAAAAACCTTATCGAACAAAAATTCAGCGGACAAAATTACCGACAATTTGGATTGATATCGAAAATGTTGGCCGCCGAAATAATTTGGTCGCCAAAAATTTTGTCCAGAAGTTGACATAACTTAGCATACCATAGACGTAGCGGACAAAAGTGCCGTAATTTCGTGTTGGTGCAGAAAATTTTGTCCGCCGAATTTTCCTGTTTTAAGATAAAAGTGGCTGATTGTCTAAAATATCAGTTTGTTTCATTGAAAAATATATTTTGTTTGTATTGGTGATTCTAAAAGTATTTTGAACGAAATAAAAGGTTCTCTTTTTCTTTTTCTTTTTAAACTGATCATCTGTTTGTGACATTTTGCAGCAAATATCAAATTAAGAGTAACATTTTATGACGTTATGGGTTACGTTTGCGACAGTGTTTCATCAAGTGACATTTTGCGTCAGGTTTCCGACGTTTTGCGTCAAATGTGGCATTTAACATGGCATTCTCACATGGCTTGGTTGACCAAATATTCTTAGTCAACAATCTCAGAATCAGACCTTAATCGATGTTCTTTAGCCTTTAATATATCAGCAGAGCAGTTGAAATTTACTGCTAACCTAATAAATCGAAATTATAGGCACGACTGGGTATCGAACCCATTGAGGCTGATGTTCCATGAAATATTAATCCTCTTTAGACTAAGATGTGACTTTATAAAAAGCAACATTTCTTTTCGATAGCAAAAAGCATTAATTTCATAAGCGTTTCAAAATAGGACAAAGCAAATTCGGTTAAAGCGATCAAAAGTTAACTTGTGGGTAAAGGTTCATGAAAATACTAAGCAACGGCTAAGCAACCATGCAGGCTGAAATTGCTTGGATACCTAGGAATGAAAAAACGTAAAGGTGATGGCTGTTAATCGGATGACAGCCAAATTTTTTGAAGAAAAATTCCTTTGTAACACTGTTTTTTTTTCACTATCCAGTATACTAAACTTTGGAGAGGAATGGAACAATTCACATGTATATTGATCGGCTATTGAGAATCAGTATGTAATGAGCATTAAAGATACTTTCTTCAATTTTTTTCCTATAAATATTTCCCCCATTTTTGATATGTGACAATACTACTAGAAGGAAAAACAGTTGAAAACCCAATAAATAAATGTATGAAACTTATCGAATTGTTTTAAAACTGAACTGTTTTTCTCTTCAGTCAATATGTTTTGGAAGAATGTAGGGAGCATTTTTTTAGTGTTTATTGAACGATTGTTTTAGAAATTACCTACCAAACTATTTACAAAACATTGCTAAAAAAACCTCATATGGTTGGGTGTCGAATTCCAAGAAGTCTAGCTTATTTTGGAACACGGCTGCGAACATTGTTAAGAAGAAAGGTTTATTCTTGGCACAGAGATGAATTCCAATCATAATTATTAATTATCAATGGATCATTTATTGCATAATGTAATTTCATTCACAAAATATTATAGAAATTATACCCTGTGAAAAATGTAAGTGTAAAAATGATTTGTTTTTAAGGATGATATCTGCTTGTAGTGCTTTTGGAAGAGAAAAAAGGGAAAATTTTCTTTTCAGGCATAAATTTTACATATATCGACATTTTCTTTTAACACTACCTTATTTTTAAAAAGTAAATTAAGTTTAAGCCACCTAATACATTCTGAATACTTCATTCAAGCTACTCTGGTCACGGACTTCTAGAATACACGGACGGGAAACTCACATATCCCATATCAAAACTTTCCATGTTTAACCAAAAAGGCTATCCGTAATTTGTGATTTATCCAAATTGAATAGGTAAGCCTCTTTGAATATCGAACTTGAGAAATTTCGTTTAGGACGAATGTAAAATGATACTTTTGGGAATACTGAATCACTTAACACAACTTCTCATTGAATTAATAACCAAATTTGTCGTATGAGACGCTAAAATCTGATGTAGTTCTTCTTTGGTTATTTCTATTTTAGAAATAATTAAATATTTCCTCTGGTAATACTAAATACTACAAAATTGATTTATAGATGTCTCTGGGTTGATGTAACAATCGATAAGCAAGTTATCAATTTGCTTAGCATATGATTCACGAAGTGCTGCTTCTATTTGATCTAGGGGCATCATGCGTCACTCAAGGCCGTACCAGGAGGTAGTAAAATAACAGAAATTTTCTTTCCGTTTTCTTTTCCGACATAGGTCAAACTATAAGGACGTCAAACCGAAAACAAATACCGTATGTGGTCAAGAAAACAGGACGCATAACTTCTTTTTTGATACATACAGGTTGAAAAAGTCCATCAGTTGTCTGGCATATATTAAAAGTTTGAGAGTATAATAAGAGAACCATGTTTGGGTCTAGAATGCAAAATATGATTAGGCATCATTATCAACCACTAGGAAAACCAAATGGGAAATACATTTTTTTTCAAAAATCCAGCTTTCTTTGTAAATCAAAAGCATTCTGTCATCTTAGAGAATTGTTTTGAGTATTGGGTAGAGAGAAGATTTATATAGGATTCATAAAATAAAAT
>JAUKPT010003716.1:0-11769 GCA_032273505.1 Nanomia bijuga | reverse complement strand
TTTTTCTCTTTTACTGACTTGTTTGTATTTATTTTTATATTTACTGAAATAAATTTTCTGATTCTGATTCTGATTCTCCCCACTCCCTAACACCAACTCTTTTGACAACTATCGCGATGACCAGACTGTTACCCTTCAATCATTTACATAAGACATGCTCACCTTTTTAGAGAGTAGGTCTAACAGATAATGTAGTAGAGTCACTCTTTTATCCACACTTGATTTTGTGTCGATAACTTTATTTATACTTGACAATTTGAAACCTAAAGTAAAGAAAAAGGAATAGTTATGTCAGATAAAATATCAGAGAGATAAAGACAGAGAGTAGTCTGAGACCGAAATCTCAACCGGATGACCGAAAGTGGTTTCCTTTTCTTCGCATTTTTGACGTCGGAAAAATTTCAATCGGAATTTTGCGTTCGTCGGAAAAAAAAAATTCTGCCCCTCTGCATAACAGTAAGAATCATACCTGATGCATTCCCCCTGCTTCCTTTATTCATATAATTCCCCAGACACAATATAACTTCTAGTAGAGTTCGTAAACGTTTGCTTCGTGTCACCTGTCGACATGCGCGAATAATACCTGCAACAAATAAAATGAAAAAATAAGGTACATTATCACCATTCACGCATATGGTAGTAGTCCTAGCCTATTTTTAGAAAGAGAGATCATAGGAAAAGGCCTGTGCCTTAATAAGGCACAGGCCTTTTCCTATGATAAGGGAGAAATTTGATATTTTATTTTCTTGAAAGAAGGGGAAATTGTTATGTTGGATTTTGATACCAAAGAAAATATGCTCAAAATTCATAATCAATGAGTCGATCTCTAAAAAATATTTTTTCCATGACACAGACAAAATCTATTTTTTAAATTGAAACTATTAAATTGAGTCGATTTGATAAAAACATATATTTGAGAAACAAACAATAAAGTCATTTTCTAGACATTTTCAAGACAAAAATCATACATATTGTGATCTCAAAAACAAGAAGTTTCCAGACATTTTCATAGGAAATAAAAAACACGGGTTTCCAGACCTTAAAGAGTCATCCATTGGGATTTATACTTGCCAAAATAATTGAGATTGGCGAAATTATGGTGAATCAACAGTTCATTGGGAACTTTACACACAGCCCTCTAAGAAGGGTTTCTACGTTGAATTTTTGTATACATAACGGTCTCAAAAAAGGTTTAAATCCCTTTCTTCTAATTTCTTCCAGGTTCACTTAACATTACAGTAGATTGACTGGACAATTAAATAAGAACTTACATTCGATCTTTGGCTTTATATCTGCAATTCGTTCGTTAAATCCTTTTTTATAGTATAATGCTTTTAAACGTTGTTCAAAATGAGGGATTCTAGAAGAAAATAGAAGGGAGTAATATAAAGTCACTAATAAAACTATTGTAATAGTGGGTAATATAATCAAAAATAATTCTTTTTAAATAATGTTTTGAGGAAACTAATTTTTCTAAAGTTGACTCACTTGCTCATTTCAAACAAGTATCTATCAGCACGTGCGAACAGATCAAGATCAGCCAAGTGTGTGTTGAAGAGATTCGCTTCGTCACTCGTTGGGACGTATTTCAACATCTGAAAAAAAAGTGAGAAAATAAGATTTGTTTACATAACTTCGTCGCCTAATCAGAACAAATACACGATGCTGGTTAGAAACTTACTAAAACTAGGGCAATTATAATATAAGTCCATTCATCTTAAAATTTACTAACTATAAACATTTATATACGTCCCTTCATCTTAAAATTTACTATTATGCATTATACTAACTCACTAAGATAAAGTGTAAAGTAATGTAGAAAAAATAATTTCCCTGAGTTGACCACCTAAAAAACACTGATTTTCCCTGACGGTATGAACCCTGTACGGGCTTGAAATGTTTCATTTCTCAATCAACAAAAAAGCGTCAAAATATACTACTTTAATGGAAGAAACTTTCGCGAATTTTGCGAGTTTTTGCCATTTTCGATAAAGTTTATTCCGCGAAATATTTTGTACCCGCTCACTCGCGAACGCTAATTCCCACAAAAAAAATCATGATTTTCAGCTTTCGACTCATGCATACACTAATTTACTAAGTCATTTTTGATTCTCGGAATTTTTAGTCCATCTTAATGCCACTTGGTCCTAATATTGGCCATTTTGTTAAATTTTCCCGTTTTACTAAAATTGATTTTTTTCTTTTGGTGGACCTCAAACCTCCTTTACAACCAGTCGAAACTTGCTTTTTTAATTTGATTAAAAAAAGGACTCTCAAACATTACGACAGCTGAAAGTGATCAGGGTGTCTTCAAAGTACAAAAAAACCTCCTTCTCTCAAACTAAAACTGAAAAAAGTTAATTGGTTGTACGTACCTGTTCAACCATGTCCTTGCTGAGTTTATCATCCGGATCCATGGTTATGATTGTAAAAGATATATCGTAATTTTCCATATTGAGTTTTCTAAGATAAATTTCGCAGTTCTAAAAAGAAACAATTTCCAGATTAGAGTAACTAATCAAGATCAGGTTCTGCAGAACCAAGCAGGGTAAGGAATGTTTTATTTTAGCATTTATGACATAAAAAGTCGCTTTTTGGAAAGTACCCAGTACCCATGATTGTTTCATTAACAGTTCAGGGATTGACTTCCTCGTTATTCACCACGGTTGCCAAGAAACATAACATCACATGCGTCATTCAGAACACGAAATAAATGTGACACCTGCAGAATAATTGTAATTACGATACACCATGTTGAATAATTATCACAGTGGCTCTTGATTCGGTGACGTCCATCATGAAAAAATACGACACCTGATGAACAATATACTTCAAACGAAGTTAGCATTAGGAGAAGAGGAAAAAGTAGATTAAGTGAAGACGAATTTGAGACCATTCAAAATGACGACCTTGTCGCTATCTCATGCTTTTTACGACTATCCGTTGAAAAACAGCCCTTTTCACGCAAAAAACAACAAAAAAACAACAGTAAATTTATGTGCAAAAATACTCAACTAATGATAAAAAAAAAGAAATATTACAATATAGTGCATAGACAATAATGTGTCTGGGCGATGGTGGTGATGCGTTCTTTTAAAATAGCAGCGGCGGCGGCGAAGGATATTTTTGAACCTACAGAAGGTATTTCAGAAATTTTGTGCAACTTTTTAATTTAGTTCAATAATTGGACTGAAAACAAGATTTTCAGTAAATAACGACAGTTACGATTGATTGATTAAAGAATGGCAGAATTTTAAAGTAAAAACAGAGCAAAAACATAGAAAAGTAGTCCAACCCTACTATCTGAAATAAACCCCTTGCAGAAACAGATAAAAAGAACGTGACAGGTTCAAATGTTTAAAAGAGTGATAAGAAGCTGGAATATCTTGAAAAAGAAATAATTATAATCTATTCCAGAAGTCTCGACACATATTCTAGGTTTCGCTATATTTTCACCATTTCTTGACCAATTTTTAAAAGCTAAGGCTCGTTAAAAAGGGAATTAAGAGCTTATCATTTTTGTATATAAAAATCTTCGATTATACGAAAAATAAAGAAGAAAAAGAAGAAGAAAAATTTTCAACTTCTTTATTTCAAGTGTTTTGCTAATGAAAATTATATCGCTGTGTGCGCTGAAGCTTTGCGGTCAATTGTACATAAAAATATCAACCATTGGACAATTATTAACTTCCAAATTTTTGAAATAGACTTTAGAATGACTTACCCTTGCTCTATTGTGATCAATGAATGCTAATTCTTTCGGTTTATTCGTATTGACCGGTGTTATGCTTCCGTCTGTTTCTTCTTTCGGCTAAACATAATAATTTCAAGGCACCATGAATAGAAACCAGATTTTTTGCTTCAGCAAACATGGGATATGGGATATGGGAACATGGGAAATGGGAACATGGCGTATGAGAAAAGTCAAAAGAAAAAAAAATCCGACTTAGTTATAGAAAGCGGTCACCCTTTTTAAGCAAAGAAATATCTATTTATAGTAACTGAGTCGAGTAACTATCATGACATCAAAAACTTAACATCTAAACACCCCTAACCCTCAAAAATGGGTCCACCTCTCCAAAACGAGCCCCCAACCCAAAAGTCTACTGGTTACTTGTTATTGGACTTATTGACACTATATTATTTATTTAATTAATTAAATAACTGGCGGTCAAAATAGCCAAAACAAGATAAAAATGGGTATTGTGACAATAGTACCATATTTGGATATTTCACTCCTTAATTAATCCGGGAGAGACTGTATACGCTTTCTATTGACATTATACATTTTACTTAAGTCTAAACTAATTGAAGACATGCAACTAGATATGCCAATTACCATTTCACTGCTACTCAATGCAAGTCACCTGAACAAATATAAAAAAAACTTTCCATACTTTAAAAATGAATTGCTTATCCATGAAATAAACAACACTACCCAAACCAGCCACGAAGTAATCAATGTTGCAAAACGTATGGGAATATTAGTTGATGTATATTATAAGTTTTATATTAGTTGTTCTAGTTTCATGCTTCAACGATAAGAAATCGAAGTTTTTTTAAATCAGTAGTCTAATATAAATTTAATTTCAGATAGATGGGTAGAAAAGATTCTGGCTGTCAGTTCACAGGAACACCTCTATTGAATTCGATTCGCAATTCTACTAGATCTAGTAAAACGATGACATAAGAGAAAGAACTTGCATGACTTTTACAAGACATGAACCATCTTTGTAGATTAATTATTCATAGCTGTATAGCTCATCAATTCAGTTTCCAGAAAAGTAGGATTTAAAATTGATGAAATGAAATTCAAGTCACGCTTTATGATGAAACCTTTTCGAAAAAGTGATTAAATGTTTATTGGAGTGCTTAACAAATCAATTTTGTGACGTTTAGATCAAAACAATTTGTCTCAATTCTGACTTTTTGATACATCAGTAAAATCGAATGTAATGTTTACTGAGATTTAAAACATCACATTGACATATGTGAGACATCTTTGAAATTTATACCAATAGTTCAAGTTTGCTATACCTTGGAAATGTGGACATGTTATCAACCTACTTGCAGTACCTAATTCATAATGTTCGTTCCAATATAGGGCAATGCTTTAAAAATGAGGTCAAAGAGGATTCTGAGAGGTTCTGAGTGGTTCTGAAACAATCAATTGATTATGCCAGTCCTCTCTATTCATTTGATGTTATTACAAAAGATCAATTGATGTAGAGCTTACGAGAAGGGTTTACGAGAGTACTTGTGGGTAGATATTAAGGGGATGCGGAGTTGATTTTGAAAGTGTATTCATATACGATGAATGGAAAGAATTTGCTTCACGTTCACTTACAATCAAGGTACCGTCCCCGTTCTTTAGAACTTCATGACCCATTTTACAGTATTTTGATAGAACCCGAATTTTCTTAAATATGCCGTTTCGCCAAAAATGACGCGATATATTAAGCTGTAACAGCATGGAGGTAATCATGAAAATTGTTTGAGCAAAACCACCATTGCCATCATTGCCTTAATCCCTACAGTAGTTCGATTTCTTTTTATAATGCCACTGATCCAATAATACACAATCAGAATGTAACTTGGCTTAGTAATAAACAGTGACTTTATTGACTATATTGATTAACTAATCAATTTCAAATAATCCTAATATCCTATTAACAGTTGAATCTATTATTTCACTTTTCTCGGACTTCATACTACCTACATACAGCTCCATATGCATCTTAACCAACAACTAAGAAAATAATCTTACTACGTCTTCCTCCTAGAACGAAAAGAAAAATATAAGATTACTTGATACTCAAAGAATCACAATGGGATTCTAGAATAAATGGTAATTTACCTAAAAATGTACATGACTATCATATTACTCATATATTTAAAATATTTAGAACTAATTTCGTCTTCTTAAATTTTTAGCCTAATTTTAGGCCTTTTCTTTAAGGGGGTCCAGACCCCCTAAGGAACTATGCAAGAACCTTCAAAAATCGTCACAAATCGTCACAAAACCGTTGAAAATCGTCAAAAACCGTTGGCAACAGGTGGAAATCGGAAAAATCGTTGTGAAGGGTTTGATAATTTTCGACGATGCACAGTGTGTGTGGGGGGGGGGGGCTTTAATAAAGACTTTTTCAAACAATTTGAACTCACCTCTTTCTTTTGGTAGGCTGAAAACGTTTCGTCGATCTCATCAAACAGTAAGTGTGGGATCACCTAGAAAATAAATAAGGAAAAGGTTTGAACAAAATCACACGAAGTCATGCTCAAAATTGCAATAAGTGCGACTGCATCAATCTGATTATAAATTAGAAATCAACAGATGCGGACAAACTTGATTTCTAATGAAAAGGCCGCACTCCTCTTGAAGAGAAAAAATATTTAATTAAAAACCACTCAAGCAATGTATAAACTAAAGCACGCTTGGTAGTGTTAAGCATCCGCATTAGCCATATCAAAAAAAATTACTAAATCAGCACTAAGGCTCAACATCTAAAGAATACCAGCTTTATGCGATCTACCCTGCAGAGAAACAGTCTAGAACTAGTAGGGTAAATTTAATCTTTTTGGAACACATGTGGTTCGAAAGAAAAATTTGAGTTATAAAAGTAAATGTAAAAACACATGAACTTTTTAAATAAAAGTTCTTTTATGAGAAATCAGCATGTATTACACATTTCGTCAGATTTCTTTCATCAAATAATTGTTTTTCTTTTAAAGATCATGGCGAAAAAAATAGAAATTCATAAAAACAGAAAATATTACGCTAGTTTTGAGTAGAACCACACAGTTCTTAGTGAGACAGAATAAATAGAACAAATAAAAGACAATTAAGACGCTAGTCAAACGTCAGAAGACGTGTTTTTCGAACTTCTTTGAATTATGTGGATTATCTTACCAATGATTCGTCCATATCTTGCCAAAGAGTGCCTTTCACTTTCGACTAAAATTTAAAAGGAAAGATTATGTAACAAAACTAAAAATTCAAAATTCTATTAGTTAAGAAATACTATTAAAAGAAAGTAGACAACTTACGTCGGGTAATTTGGCCCAATTGAACGATTTCAAAGGTTGTGAGGGTTTGGGTAATTTCGATTTCTTCTTGATAAATCCACCTAAAAGAAAGATGCAGTGAGTGGTAAAAGTCACGGAAAAAACTGTGCCATAGCCACGTTTGACTTCTACCGGGTGCACCAAAAAAATGTTTCTCCCTTTTAAAGCAAAACTGTGAGAGAATATAGCAAAGAATTATTATTATTATTATTATT
Source organism: Nanomia bijuga (assembly GCA_032273505.1). Classification (NCBI taxonomy): domain Eukaryota; kingdom Metazoa; phylum Cnidaria; class Hydrozoa; order Siphonophorae; family Agalmatidae; genus Nanomia; species Nanomia bijuga. The sequence goes on along the minus strand of JAUKPT010003716.1, from coordinate 4,489 downwards.
ATTATTATTATTATTATTATTATTATTATTTTTTTTTTTTTTTAAGAATTTTCATTCATTTACATGACATTCCCGATAGAGGCAGTATATATTAAGCTCTATTAACGGGGTCGGATCAACATTTACGACACATAAAACATTTAACATTTAACGGAATTCATTGTCGAATTTAACGCACCAAAAGAGATCACTTGTGGGTGGACATTATTTCAGTGATTTATTTAATTAAATTGCGGGGATCCAGAAGGGATCGAACCGGGTCGCTCCATTGCGAAACCTGAAACCAAACTACTGAGCCAATGCAACGGCAAGAAGAAAAAATAATTATTTCGTTGTTTACAAAAAGGTTTACTTTAAATTTTGATTACTTTTTAATTTTGGTCCAGCGGTTCAAAAGTTATGATCAAAAGTCAATTTTTTGACTTTTTGAAAAAGCTCAACAAATTTAAAATTTCTTCTAAACAATAAAATAGTTTTGGCGCACATGGTGTAATAAAACTAAGACTTTAAAGGACGTAATACGCGAAAACCATAGGTCAAAACCCCTACGTCCAATGGCTTACTAACTAGGGTTCGCAGATTTTAATTTTAGACTTCGTTAAACTAGAGTCAAAATAATAAGTCCAGTTCTATCAAATAGGACAACTGTAAAGCAGTGACAAGTACAAGGAGGAAGACTTCTTTTTCTTCTATTCTTTAAAGGTCCATTGACCTATTTTGCACAATTATAAACTTGCAATTGTACCCTAATTGTACCTGACAGAGAACTTCCAATTAAAGTTTTTTCATCTCACAAACCTATTCGGACCATGGAGTCATAAGCAGCATTACATTTAGCACACTGAGCCGAGTCCCATAAACAACGAGCATTTTTTTGTCCCTTCAATTACTACAGCTCACCGTACAACGATCCAATTCGAACGAAATCCTCAGTATAGGACCTTATAACTCACCAGCTTGTTTATACAAATCAAACAGCTGAATCCGATTCGAGCAGCATGTTATCATGAAAAATTCATGCAATTCCCTCACTGTTTAAAGTTTTTACAATAAGGACTAACGTTCTGTTCCATGAGCAGCGATGTAGCGATAGGAAAGAATTTCTAGTTATGAACATTCGGCAGTCACATTTAATTTTGTTTTGGTTAAAAATCCTGATTTCTTCCTCTCCTCGATAGAAAAATATGATGACAATTAACGAAAACTTTTAAAACTTTTGTCCTAATAGCATTAGCCATTAGAATAAACAAAAATGAAAAGAAAAAGATGAAATCGTGCAAAAACAGTCATACTTTTGGATGTTACTCTTGATCACTCAATAAGCGTACCCCGTTTATCTTTTCGCTCTAATTAAGACCGCCTGCGCTTATTAATTTAGAATGATTTTATCACATCAACTACATTGCTACAATCTAAAATTAAACACTTCCGACCAAGATAATTATTTACCTGGGCTCTTTTTTATTTTTTAGTTTTTTTTTAAAAGCAACGTACACGTAAAAAAAGAAGCACTGAAGAAGTTTCGATAAAAAAAACATATCAGTGGCGGATCTGGCGCAATTTCTGAGTGTCTTCAAAAGTGATATTTACCCCAAGTTTTGTTAAATTCTGAAAATGTAGTACTGAAAAGGCATGGAAACTCAAGCTTCTGGACCTATTTACCATAGTGTTTGTCCTCATCTTAAACGCAGTCTGACAATTTAGTGCCAACTAAGTTTTAGGTAATAGATGAATGTCCAAAAAGCTTGCTCTTATCAAAAACGAGTGTATTCATGAAGACACTAAAGACACCCCAGTCCTCCACTGCATATAGAATCGATGAAACATAGAAAAAAAAATCGTAAAAACGTTTTTTCGGTAATGTCTTCTTAATTTGTTCAAATTTAAATCGATACCAAAAAAATACTTTAGGCCTTAGAACTCAAGCACCCTTTTCTCCAAACTTAAGATTGCTTCGAATCACCTAACAATCAAAAATCACTCCATAATTCGACCATACGATAACTTAAGATATTTGGAAACAACTTAAGTTATTTGGGACATACATGTCAAAACTGTAAAAAACTATAACTATAAACAGGTACTTACCAATACCTATACCAGGAGGAGGTGGAGGCATACCAGGCATTCCAGGGGGTGGAGGTGGCATCCCTGGCATTCCAGGGGGTGGTGGCGGAGGTGGAAATCCAAGACATGGCGGAGGAGGGGCACCTGGTGGACCAGGGGGTGGTGGAATACCAAACCCTGGCGGCGCCGGTGGAGGTGGGACAGCACCAGGTGCTGGGGGTGGTGGAACACCCAACGTAAGTGTTGGTGTTACATTGTTCTTTAATGCATTTAAACTTGCAAGTTTCGCATCGTCTGGTATAGAGGACGAGCCGACTGTTTTAACGACTTCTTCCAATTTTATTCGAGATGCAATTTCAGTATTTAATTGTTGTTCTAATTGTTCATATTTCGTTTGAATGTCTGCTAGTTTAACTTGAAGGTCGTCCTTGCCTTTCGTTTCTTTATCGAGCTTATCGGCCATTTTGTCGATCGTGTTCCGAAGCTCGGCCATTTCCGTTTCACGCTTCGCGAGTTTGGAGACGGTGTCATCTTTAAAGTCATCTGTTGTCATCCTATAAAGATATCAAGCCCAGTATTGTACGTAAGTCAAAAGGCAATAAAGTTAACATCAACGAAGTACTAAGATCTTCACAATCATTCCGGCGCGAAAAAGTTTCAAATGACAAGAGTCGAACAAAAATAGAATATAGCCGAATGATTAAAATTTAAGAATTTCTAGTACTTCTTACAGGTACTTAGTACGATTGCAAAAACGTACAGTTTGGCATTGACGAAAAATGTTATCCGTGGATAACACATCAAAGAACGTAGATGGCTTATCAAGATAACATTTTTTGAAACGCGCATCACGAGAAACATTGATAACAATATTCTTCTTACTTGTCGACGATATGTTTAACATGAATGTCGACTGGTGCTTGGTCCAAATCATCGCCATCCTCTTGCTGTAGGGAGATCTCTTGAATGATTCGATCGATTATACGCCAATAATCCAACGCACCTTTCTTCTGATCAACTGAAAGGAAAAGGATCGTGATTTAGAATACTTTGAGGGCAGAAATTTTCGCGTTTTTCGCGTTTTCGACCCTAATTCGCGAAAGTTTATGCCTGGGAAGATTTCAAAACAGAAAAACGCGAAATATTTTTTACGCGAAATCATAGACAATTTCAAAAACGCGAAATATTTTTCACGCGAAAATTAGTTGTATTTTTTTATTTTACAAAAAGCAAGAAAACCCATAAAAACAAACAAAAAAAATCTTATTTCTGCTCATTCGCGAAGGATTTTTCACGCGAAATGTAACTTTTTCTTCGATTCGCCAAATTTGTTCAAAAATTTGCGAAGCGCGAAAATTTATGCCCTAAATTTCGCGTTTTTTTGGTATGAGAAAATTTCTGCTCGCGAAAATTTCTGCCCTTAAAGTAACCAAATTCAACAGAGCCTCTTTTTATTCATGACTAGCAGAGATCGTGAATCTTACACTTTGCCATGAACCACACAACACATAGTGTGCAGAGGAGTATGATCACACCCCTTAAAAAACAATCACACCCTTTTAAGAAATCCCACCATTTTAGTATTTTTGGCACAAACAAACATTGATAACCCCTACCAGAAATTGAAAAATGGCCTTTGAATAAAAAGTTGCAGTAGTCTATTTTGTTCTGTTTATCAGCTAAGATGTCAGAAGGCATGTTTGCAAAAACGAAACCAATATAATGCATTAGTTGTGAACACCAAAAGGAGAAAATACATTATGAGCGGTAAGTTGTGCCTTGAGTGCGCGGGAGGTTCTAGTTCTAGGATCGAACCCACTCAGGTGCCGTGATTTTCTTATCATCCAACGAGGAGCCTTGAGAAAGGTTCATTTACTTTTAGAAACCTCTATCAAGAGCAATGTGAAAAAGACTACAGTTTCACAATTGCTACATGTGCTGAAAAGGTTAGAGGTTTCGAATCAAGTGCTTGGACTTGATTACCGTGGTACACCTTCCTCTGTTCACAGGAATGGGTGGTAATACAAGACCAAAAAACTAAGGAGTCACGACCTAAGTCAGAAAACCAGGATAGTGTAAAGACAACTAGGTGCAAATGTTAAAACCTTAACTACTACCGAGTCAATGCAGAATGTAGACACTCGAACTATGTTGACGACTGGGTATCGCTCATGTCATTTGACTCGTGTCAAATTGCAAGTATGCCATGGACAAAAAATTTCCAAATGGCAAGTAAATTGTATAGTCTTAAAACTTGATAAGGGGTCTCAATCTTTAAACTCCTCATGATAGATCGAGTCGGCGAAGAAGCGCTAATGACAAAATAAACAAGGAAATAAAGGAAGTGCAGGGTTTTTCTTTTGCTGGAGATGCGGTGGCGACTTTGGTATTGGTTCTGGCGACCATTTTTTGTAAGCAAGTG
>JAUKPT010003715.1:0-11771 GCA_032273505.1 Nanomia bijuga | reverse complement strand
TTATTTCACTTTTAAAAATTGACTCATTGACATGTGCTCAGTGTGTTTTCTTATTAGATTTGAGACTTCCCTTGTTGTGTTATTTTTTGTGTTTGCATCTTTTTTTAGTTTATGTGGAAATAATTTCTATAAAAAAGTCATGTTTTAGTGTAAAGAAATTATTCCCAAAGGATATCAATTATATTTATTTTAGCGGCTCGTTTTACCGGACAAAAAAATACAAATTTTTCTTAACCCACATGAGGTAAATAACTCCTGAGGAAAATTTAACCTTCATTGCGGTAAATTAGATGTTTTACCGAGGTGTATAAATTATTTTACTGAGGTGAATAAATTATTTTACCGAGAGTTAATCGCGGTTTCCTCACGGTAAATTCGTCTCGGTTAAAACAGTAAGGTTCCTTTTCCTTATGACAGTCACATATATATTATTTTGGAATTTTGTCTGGTTTATTAGATAGGGTGGTTTATGTAAGAAAATTGTGCATTTCAAATGTGAAGAAGAGTAGACAGTGATCGGAGAGCCATGGAAGAAATTCTCCAACTTTAAAATTTGGTATTATATCAAAAGTGTAAGGAGAAGTAATTAGGTAATCTACCAAACTATTTCAATTGTATTTCACATAAGTTACCCGTTTGTCTGCTCTTGACAATTCTGACAAGTCTAACAATTTGCATTATTTAAATAGGTCCAACCCTCGTTTATCTATTTCAGTATCTCTTGAGTTCCGCTTTTGAGGTGGAGTAGCTAAGGTTATGTCAAATTGCTCATCTGATTTATCAGGGGTTATTGTGTCCACTAAATTTCCTGCCCTGGCATTAAGATCATCAATTACGATTACTTCTCCTTTCTCTTGTAGGTCATTTCTTGAGGCTTTTTGATAGATTTAGATAAAAAGTACCTTTTCCTCTCCAATATTATCCTTTTTTATTTTGACCCAGATAACATCTTCATTATTTATTTGTATCAAAGAATACCATTCTTTTATATTTTCTTTAACAAAAAAGGCTATTCCTTTTGAGGCTTTATTGGATTTAAAATTCTTCAACTGATATTTAGTGTGAAGACAATTAAACCCTGGTATGTTCATTATATTAGTTTTAGTAACCACAACGAAATCAACATCTTCGAAAATTTCCCTATTGTCGAATTTATTGTCGATTAGAAAAGAGTTGTATGTGACATCATAAATTAAGTCAGCATTTTTAATTAACTTGGTCACTAGGCCAACCAGATTGGTTGCCCAATATATTATTGGTATTAAGTTGGGCAACTTAAGTTCTGGGTGTAGTTCGAAGTTGAGTTGGGGTCGAAAAATGGTAGCAATTTTTAAAGAAAAAAGTTTTCGCAAACTAATCACAATCTACTAGAAGGATTGATGAGTGACTCTTTAAAAAATGATATCAACTTTTGCCAAACACTTTCCTGACTAGCAGCATGTAAGGGTTTATTAGCCCCACCACCACCAAAATGAATTTTCTTATCTTTTCTTTGTAACAAGATATGTCTTTCTGAGCTACAAACCGGCATAAAGGGGGCGTCAACTAGATGTCCTAGACCAGGATATTTCAATATTTCGTAGTTTGTCTTACCAACTGCAGCCATACGTTTTTGGGCTACGTCTGCAGCTTTCTCCGACTTATGATTATAATCATCCAAACTAACAATCCATAGAAGATCAGCAGATGAATTCTCAAACGGATGTATTGTTAATGGTTCTTCTTCAGGATCAGTTAAAACATCAACAATATTAACTTCACCACTAGGTAGAAATTTAACTCGATCTAATTTAGCACTTAATGCAGGATAAGACTTTCCTTTATAAGTAGTTGGGGTGCCTATACTATATATATGTCCATTTATACAAGCAACTGATTTAACTTTTGGCAAATGACTCATCATAGCAATAGCAATTTCTCCACCCTTTGATGTCCCACAAACGCCAACTGAATGGCAATTATCTAACAACAGTAAATAATCAACAACAGTTTCAAATCGTTCTATTTTTAAAGGTTCTTCTGAGAATACTCTAGGTGTATTTTCAGTTCCATAGTATTGAAGAGCAAGAGTAATAAACCCAGAATTCGAGAGAATGGCTGCTGTATCTTCAACAGCCCTTTTACGTTTAAGACCACCGTACATCGAGATAATAGCACCAAATGGTCCTGGACCAGGAGGGGTAAACAAAATCCCAGCAAAATCTCCTATTTTAATTAAGGTCCTTTTGATATCTCTACCTAGAAAGCATCTTTCGATCGATGTTTGACACAGATCTGTTCCCTCCTCAACATCTGTATGTCCAGCATGAACTGAAAATGTGTAAGTTTTGGATAAGCTGGCATCAATGACTTGCAACCTGCCAAAGGAATTTCCTACAGGGAACATTGACCAGAGCAACCCCATACCATCAATTCCCGAGTAAGTGCCCCCTAAAGATTCACAACTTGATAAATCAAATTCACCTTCATCTGTTGTTAAATAATGGCCATATGAATAAAAAGCAAATTTTTCTTGGGTACAATTAACAGTGGCTCGTACAGTAACAGGTTCATTTGGACCAAATCCATGTCCAACAATCTTCAACCTTTCAGTGACAAGTGACGATTTCGGTTCAACAACAATATGTCTTGAACTTGTGGACATACAATGTACTAAAACTTTATGAGATGTGTTTTGAAACGAATATCTTCTGAGGGAAATAAATAAAATCATTTAACTATAAAAACAAATAAGAATACTTGATTAAGATAAAAGTTAATAACAAGATTCTTGGGTATTAAAGATGATTCCAGCATATTCAAAATAAATCAGTTTAAGCATGTTGTGAAATCATGTAGCAGAATCATCAAAGCATCTACTTTCACCCATATAACGCTCCATGGTGAATATTCTTCCCAACAACGAGGAGGAGCACAGTTTTTTTTGGTGCAGGGGTTCAAATTTGACCAGGCAAACATCTCAGTTCATTTGGACTTGAATAAGTTAAATAAACAGCAAATTCAACCTCTTAAATCGTTGCAAATTACATCACCAAGATTTTGATTGGTTTATGTAGTGACGTTTTTATCATTTTTCACTTTAACAAATCATCAAATTGTGACATTCTCAATTGAACAATTTAGCTTCGTGATGCTGTAATTTCTAACCAATCAAACATCTCAAAGAGCTGTGGTGATGCATTGTTTATTGGTTTGTCAATGTATATTACTCACTGACTATAAAAAAAGCTTACAACTTCTTTGAAAACAACCCAACCAACCAGCCACTCAGTCTGGCAGAGCTGAATCAAACAGAGATTTGTTTGGGGTTTCTACACCAATTGTGATCATGATTCATCATTTAAATCATTTTTAGTGTTAGAGAAAGTAATTATTATATTCACGTATAAAGGAAGGATAAAAGGATATATAAAGGTAATAAGGGAATAAGAAAGGAAATGTGACAAAATATTCACTTTCGCTCGACAGCCCCATAGTATGCCTATAGGGCCAAGTCTCTGCCCATTTGCAAAAACAAAAATAAATTCTTTTCCCCACTCCCTTTCAATCTAAAATAAAACTAGCTGAACGATAGTGGACCAATTAAAAAAATTATAGATAAATGGATAATCATTGAATCAATTGTGACATTAATGTGACTGTCTTTAGGAAAAAGGACCTATCTGTTTTTAACTGAGAAAGATTTACTACAGTAAAAGAAACGGTTCCTCGCGGTAAAAATGGAAATTCACCTCGGTAAACATGCTAATTCACCTCAGTAAATCTACAAATCTACCACGGTCAAAATACAAATTCACCTCGGTAAAAATACAAATCCACCGCAGTAAAGCATCGAATTTACCGCGAAGAAGATTAAATCATTCTTGAGAAGCTATTAACCCATGTGGGTAAAGAAAAAAAAAAAAAATTTCTAGTCAAGTTAAAAGATTTATCATGTGTAGAAAAAAAAAAAAAAATTGTTTATGGCTTTACCAATCATATCACGTTTTTGTTTATATATTGTGTTTTTTATATTTGTTTATATATGATTAAAACAAAACAAATAAGAAGATGATAATTCTTATAATTATTTGAGATGAAAAATGATATTGAAAGATTTTACAGCCCTCTAGGTAAGATTTGTTTAGAGAAGAACGTTTAAGTTTTGTAATGTTCAAAAAGCAATTTTTTACACCTTGGGTTGTTTTTAGCTTCGTCAAGACAATAAAACACTTGTCACCACTATCTTGTAAACAACTTATTTATATAATTCACTGTACACGATGACGCATAATTTTTTACGTTTTTTTCTTCATCGAAACATGCTTTACTCTTCAGAAAAAGTGTGCAAAATCCCGTTTTAAGAGAGAGGGGAGAGAGATAAATATATATATATATATTTTAAGCAAGTAGAGAACGCTACTTCCCAACCCAACTGCTATTTATATGCATGTATTTTAAAAAACGCATGTTTTTAATCGAGGAGAGATCATCTCTTTTTCCATATCAAGAGAAAATCATGAAAAAACAGGAAGAGGGCACTTCTTTCTTTCTACCCCTTAGGAGTGTGAAATTTTTTTGGCCAATTATGAGGGGTTGAATTTTTTTATGAGAAATTATGAGCGGGGGGATCTTTCCTCATCTTGAATAGGGTGAATATTTTGACCAACATCGCATCCCCCGAAATGGGATAAAAAATAGGTAAAATTTCTACTGTTTTGCACCCTAAAACAGGGAAGAAATGAGAAAAATAGAAAAATGGTGTGTGAAAGAAATAAAGAGGTTTTGGCCAAAATATTTACCGATTAACAAACCTCTCATTAGATTCTTCAGGAGCGTCAAAAAGCCATATTTATCGAGAGAAACCCATGAAAAATATATGTTTTCAAGCGCGATTTTTTTACAGCCTTCTCCAAGAGAAAAAATATTTATTTATCAAGGGAAATGCTACTTCCCACCCCTTTATTTTTCAATCAAGGGAAACCATAAGAGTGAATCGAGAAAAAATGATTCCTATATTCAACAATATAGGAAGCGTTTTTTGATCTTTTTCAAAAAGAGAGCAACATATTTATTCATTCGAAACATAACATTCTATTATCTTTTTGTTTTGTTTTGAATTGATCGCAAATGAACAAAACATTCTATTCAAATAAAAAGAATTTAGCATGTTCTTTAACAGAAAAAGGACATGTGTACATCACGTTTCCAATCAGTCTAAAATGCTTCTTTTGAGGGGGATTTAATTGTAATTAATTTTTCTGTTTACTATAAATACATTTTGCAATATTCGAAATCATTGCTCAGTTAATGAAAAGAATCAACGGTAAAAGCAAGTTCTGAGATAAGAACGAGGAAATTCATTATATTACCTTACCCAGAAGATTATCCTTGAAATTTCAAAATAACCCCATTAAATTCTATGAAGCTCTAAAGTAGGCATATAAAATGTGGTGTTTTTTAAAAGGATTTTGAAACATATGATACAGGGCAATTCTATTTATATTAGCTATTGGAATTGCTCCTGACAATCTTTAATTTGTTAATTACCGAAATACATACTAAATAGAAAAAGTTGAGGACATAATCTACCCTTAACTTTTTGACTTTATGAGGACAGTGGCGTCACAAAGGGATGAAAAATGGGGGGGGGTGTACAAACGAAACGAAATCTGACAGTGTAATAACCATTTTTTTATCGTTGAAATAGATACTTTTGTGAAAAATGATACAAGAGCCGACTGCTTTCGAAAAAAACTCAACAAAGGTAGCCAAAAAATCTGACAATTTAAGCTAAATGTCCAATATAATTAGTCAAAATTTCGATGAATCAAGCAAAAAATCAACATTAGCCAAAAAACTGGGGAGTTGTTACACCACCCAACACCCCCTATAGCGACGCCACTTTATGACGACTGCAATTCAAGTAAGATGTATGATGTGGAGGAGGTGTATCAAACTCTCTTCAGAAACAGACATTTGTGTCACTCATCTTTATTAACAAAAGACTACTTTATTAATCACCATATCTTTAATCATAGTTGCCAAAAGCGAATTCATTTCATGATACACTACAGAAACTAATTATCCTATACCTGATGTCCGAGATGGTAATGAAAATGATTTCCTTGTGAAATTCTCTAACATCACTGAGACTTTAGAATCAGCTTTTACAAGATTGGTTTTAAGTGGTATAGATGAGTCCTCTATTGCCTATGCCATTGAAGTAATGAATAGTACCAACAGTTGCATAAAGATTGAAAAGATTTAGACACCATCAGGCGAAGAGACTATTGAACTTTTTACCTCAGATGATAACCACCATCAAAGTGATGAAGCTAATCATCCAGAAAATGTTGAATAGGATAACAGATTAAAAAACAATAGCATTGCGGAATCAGGTATAAATAGAGTTTTATTTGATGCACTCATTGGAAAAAGTAGATTCTCAGAAAGTAGAAAGTAACATTGTTTAATAGATCAGATTGAGTGATCAAAGATGTAATGTGCTTGTAAAGATGGTAGAAAATTGATTTATACAGATAATCCAACTTATTGGAGTGGATTTACTAATGTCAGGTAAAAAGATTGTAATGGTGGTCGAACTACATGTGTGAAATAGGTATTGGATATAGAAACTATTGGTATTTTTAAGGCAAGCAAAGCACAGATCTGTTGAAAACAAAACACAAAGTTCACATCGTTGCTCATGATTGTGTGGCAACCCCTTATACCATCACCCGTTCAAAAATTGCCTTATTTCCAGCAAATAACTATCAAATGCTGCAAATTTGCACAGATGAGTTATTTGTGTATAGCAAACTTGATTGTGGCATTTATTCAAGGGGGTCAAATAGGACAAAAATGGGTCATAGCTGGTCAAAAAATGCTTCCCTGCCTACCTGCCTGCCAAAAATGATAAAAAGCTGTACATCCTAATTCAAAAGATTGAAAGCTCAGTATATGTTTGACGATACAAAGCACCTGTACTAAGCCACTTCTCAAGGAGGATGGACGATGGACGCATTGGACAACAGAAATTTTGCTGATAAATGTTCAATATCCAGGACAAACGTAAAAAACTACCAACGCAAGTATTGTACTAAGATGCCACAGATGAACCAATCACAAAGTCTTCTGTGTCAAGCAATAATTTGAAATAAAACACAGCTTTGCTTGAAAGATATTATTATGTCAAAAATTAAAACCAGTACAAAAACTGTCCATGTCCTTTGTTACCTTCATTGTTTCAGACAATTGAGAGTGCTGGTCTTGATGTTGATGACAGTAATTCAGCTTCAACAAAAGCAGCAGAAATCAAGTTTTTGATTACTCTCTTAAAATGTGGTTTGCAAACAAGATGCACTACCACCTTGGGCTGGAGTTCATATATTAATTACCCAAGCTTCATGCCTGTTCTGCCGCACCCTGTCACAAGAGTATGCAGCAGTCCTTGACTAACTTTCAGAGTATTCTAGTACAATTAAACCAAGCAGTTATGCCAGTGTTTTACGTTAAAGGTGTGTATCACTTGATGATCGATATACTGTTGTTTCTTATGTTGGGTAACTTTCATTTGACCAAAATTTTTCTTTGGTGTGCAGAACATTATCTTACTTACAGTGGTGTTGGTGATGCACTTATTAAAGGAGATGTATTTGGGAAGAAAGTATTGGTGTCAGTTATGTCAAATGGTCATTATGCCAGGTCCTTGTATGGAATGTTGGTCTTGCCTAAAGTATTTTATTCCTCAGCTTGGGAGGAAAGTTGGAAAACAAAATCACATGATCGTGCATTGATTACACTTAGAAGACTGTATTTGATATCATGTTAATGATGGCTGAATTTGAATCTTTTTTAGAAAAATACAAAGCAAAACTCTAAATGTGTCAATATCTTGCAGTATTCCAGGACATATTCAAATGCATTGGCTGCTGCCAATCGAGATATCTTCATGTTAAAGGTGTTTGGCTAGCGATGCCCATCTTTCATGGATTAAATTATAATGGGGGGAGTAGACCTTCCACTAAACCTTGTGGGGGCACAAAATGTTATGGAGTGACCTAGATTATGATGGGGGGACTTGTCATATTTTATAAAGTCCTTGATGATGGGTCATTTAAATGCAATCTTGGCTGTTTAAGAGTGCTCATTTTTTAACATTTTCCCAACCATAAATGCATTCTGGATTGTTTAAATGTTATTTTAAAAAAGATTCTCTGAACATGATGGTAGATCCTTAAAATGCGTTCCATAATAGCATTTTGCGAGTATTTGGTGTACCTACAACTGCTATTAGGCTATAGCATCCATTTATCGCCTTTAATGAGTAAAATTACAAAAAATGAAAATTCTCATCGGAACATAGCGGAAATCCGAGTTATTCAACAATACCTTTTTTCACCCTTTACCAGAAATAGCCTGATTTCCGCTATGCTAAGATTTTAGAAAACTTTACATGCTTCAAAAACACTCTAAACATAAATTTCATGATGTCCCATATAACAAGAGTAATTACTACGCTTGTCAACATTATCATATAAAAAAACTGCAATATTCAGTTCACCTCCCTTACCCTTTAAGTGGATAAAATTTTGTGTAAATAAATTTTTTTTCAAAAACTGCGAAATTAAATTCATGCAAAATCAATAAATTTCAGCCAACAAAGAAATTAAATTCACGCAAAATGGATATTTTGTTAGTTATTAGTTTTTCACAAGGGTACTTTTTGGAAACTAATTTTCGAAAGATGAAGAAATGCTTTTTTAAATTTGTAGAACTTAGTGCATCTCAGTTTAAAGTACACTAACATTCATTGCTGAAATGAAGATGTCAATGTCTGTCCCTTTTCTTCCAATTTAGACTAAGAGAACCTATTCAATATTGTTTCAGGTTGCCTAACCAGGGAATATACATTTACTTATTTATCAAGTATAGAAGAAAGAGGACAATAACTCAGTCGCAGATGAATTACTGGTGCAAGTATTTGGGACAAAATTAACCCAAAGGTTTGGAAAGATTTCAATGATAAATTTAAGAAAGCAAAGATTAAGACCAAGAAAGGAAATGTGATAGAAGTCAGTCTACAGAGGACAGGGACGTACTAGGTGTGTTACTTGCAAAATCTCAAGAATTAGATTCACCTGCCAACATAGAGGAAAATATTGAAATACAACTAGTTGCCTAATGCATAATGGCACTAAGCGTAAAACAAATAAATCAGCATTAACAATTTTCATACTTACTGGCCTTAGGCGATATATCTATGCATACTTTTTTTTGACAACAGAACTGGAAAGCACATAAAGAAGATACATAAAGATTATCCACTCCTCACTTCCGTAGAAGGCACTGTCAGGTTTTCATGCATTTACGGGTAACAATTACTTCTCAAGATATTTTAAGAAATCCAAATGGAAAACACTTGTGAAAGATGACAACGATACTCTTTGTTTTTTTGCTGAATTAGGAATGAACTATCTTACAGAAAATAGATATAAAGATCCTAGGTTTATAGTTTATAGGATGTATGGCGAAAAAAGTTAACCCTTGCAAACATACAAATCGTTCACATTTTGTTGCTAAAATGAGGAGAAATGCAAAGGAACCTCTTCAAAAAGATTTTTATTGATAACGGTTAGCTTGAGGATGTTTCCTTCCGGATGACTGTGCACATATATTGACGAACAAAGAAAATTGTGATGATAAAGACAATGAAGACTTGGAATTGGAATTGATGATTTAACTGATGAGAAGATGATGGATAAAGTTTATAAGAATTTATCTGAATAATAATACATTCATTTAATTTCTCTGACCATTTTTTCTTTCTTTCAATCTATCCCTTTTTTTTTACCTCCCTTTTTAAAACAATTCAATCTGGCATAACATGAAAACATGAACCTCAACCATAATTTTAGCTATTTCTGATGCTCATTGTTGTTTGTCACGTTCATGCAATAACCCATTCACGAGTTATGGGACTTAAGCTACAACAAATGCCATAATATTTAGAATTTTCGTAAAAATTGACTATGAGTAAAATGCTGATTATTTACGTCTACCCCAGTAAATCAATGTTGTTAAAGCTATGTAAGTGTCCATTGGTTTATCACCAAACAACATGCCATCGTGCAGACTCAAAGATGCACGCAAAATACCACAAACAACATTGATTTAAGAGGGAAGGCAAGAAATTGCTGTTTTTCACATAATCCCAATATATTAAAACGTTTGTTGTCTGAATTGCCCAAAATGTGTGTTGCGTTTAAGGAGCTGTGTGCGAACTATGCTTTGGAATGAGTTTCTGCAATTTGTCATGAACTATCGTTAGTTGCTCTTTATCGGTTACATATATTTTGGGAAGATATCCATGAGGTCATTTACAACATTTTTTACCTTTTTTTGTCAACCTCAGTTACACTTGTTTTGACAAAGTGCTTTTGTTATGTTCTTTTATACATGTAATAGACAATGTGTCAGATAAAAAGACAGTTAGTTCTATCTATAGAGGTAGCAACAGACCGAGTTGAGTAATTAAGCAGGCAAAAGCATTTGCATTCATATCTACTAAAGACATTCCTAAGTGACAATGCTGCGTACCATTATCGACAATGCATAATTACTACGTAATGCGTTACCATCATTATCATTCCATTCTTAAGTAACAATGACAGAATAGATGAGTACAGAAGTTCACATCATTAGACTGCATTAAATTAGAGTGTCATTTATTTGTGCTAAAAGAAAACTGTGTACATATGCAACAGTATTAGAAGTTGTTGTCACATCTTACTTTAGAATGATTTATTTTGAATAGTATTGTCAGTGTATTGATATGTGTAAATAATAAACATACACAAGCCGCAACAGAGAGCAAAGCAGGCATAAACAATCTTGTCCTAAACAATTTTATTTGTGACAAATAACGACAAATTACACGCTGATGCTGAAGTTGGCAATGCAATGGGGACACATCACGCTAACAGATCTGCGAAAAGAGTAAAAGAAGTACTTGAAACTACATGGAAGATGACACTTGCAGTAGCTAAGATTAGAAACCCCTAAAATGGTTGTGTTAAGAAGAGCGCCAAAGCTCCCTGTAGAAACGTCTATGCATATGACTTTGGTAACCTATTGAAAAACAGCCTCAGTAAGGAACGAAATCTGTTAATAATGGGCCCCGGTAACAGTGGCACTGGTCCTTCAATGATAAAATGGTATTCAATTCACAAAGGAGAGCATCGTGGTGCACAACAAAAGGAGGATGATAAACAGATCTCATATTGATGGAAAGTGGTGGTTATCTTAAAAAATAAAATTAATCAAACGCATGTTGCTACTTGCCCTGCCTGCTTCACAAAGCTTGCTGTTTCTGAGTGATACGAAGCCTTGATGATAAGGTAATTAAAAGAAACAATAGTCGATTTTCCATTTCATCTATTTTTATGTAATGAACGATAAAGGTTTATAATTATATGCTTTTGAGTTATATGCTTTTGAGTTATATGCTTTTGAGTACTGCAACAGTTATGCACATCTTGCATAGCAAATTATATTGTGCGGTCGTTCAAATATGTTTTCTTTCTTCACTTTGCATACGCACTTTACGTGGCCAGCCTTTATTTTCACAGTGTTGATCAGCTGCTGACAGGCCTTTAGTATTTTTAAAACTGTGATAAAATACGAAAGTCAAAACCAAAAGCCTGAACCGAGTGGAACGTGTTCAGGGGGTTATATCATGACGATTAGAACAAAAAATACCCATAGTGCTTGAAAAAAAAAACCCACCC
>JAUKPT010003713.1:0-11774 GCA_032273505.1 Nanomia bijuga | reverse complement strand
TATTGTACTCTTAATAAAAAGAAAATGTTATCAACGAAAACGAAATATTTTTCTCTCTCTCGAAAAACACTAAAATGAATGAAGTGGAAGTTGTTTGAAAGTTGTTTACCCCAGTAATTACCCAAAAAATGTTCCTTTTTATTCACACAAAAATTCCTAGCTAGGGTGAAACTAAATCTAAGATAGTTTTTAGTTTTTTTCATTTTAAGCAACGAGAAGAATGTTTTTTAAGGTTATTTGTACATCTTCTCCTATTATTTGTATAGAGAAAAAAAAATTTTGCCGCGTTTTTGTTTTTCATATTTTTTCTAATCCAGATATCACGAAAACGAAAAAAGATATTGATGTCATTTTTCTTGGATTTGTTTGTGTTTATTGAGTTCTACAAATGGTGTTATTATTGAGTTGCTCTGGTCTTCCCCTGACTATTTGCCTCCCGTATCTTAGAAATTCCCTCATTTGACCATTACTCTTAAGTTGATTTATTCTTTTCAAGCAATTTCCAAGACATCAAGCCAAAATATTAATGATCGGTGTACCCCTCTACATACAACCTGGAAAATATTCCATATTTGCTTTGAATTACACACTTCAGTAAAGCCGCCGATTTGCAGATTTTCAACCAGTCAACTTTATCACTATATCAAACTCTAGTTTTATGTCAAATGGATCTTTTAAAACGAATTAAATACATTTAAGTTAACTTTTGTTTCATGCACTTCTACCTCCCAAAAAAGAAGGCTTGAAACTATCGGATAGTCGAACTCGTATCACCCAGTTAACTGACAGACTATGGTCAACTCTATCGATCTCTCATTTTATGTCATCTACCTTGCGACTGCTGAATAGATTAACAATCCATCTACTGGTGGTAAGCAAAAAACTGTAATACCATTGTAAATATTATGAAAAACAAGAGACTAATAACATTTTCTGTTTTTTACGACTGCTTTTTGGTTTAGACACTATTGCAGACAATTCCCTATTCAATGATATTTCTCGAATTACATAACTGACCAGTGTTTTGACAGATGTTAGTAATTAGCCATACTGGTAACCATGCATTTCAGTTTGTCAGACGACGTGAATTTTTCGTCATATATATGTAAACTTTTGCGTGATATTCGCGAAACATTATACAAATTTGCCGTCTGTGAGAGAGGTCAATTAGGTTGAAATAACAGACATATAGTGTCGCCGCTATCCATGATATCTCCAAAAGATATGCCAGAACATTCTAAATATTCGTGTTAAGTGTCAACCGAATATTGTCTCACACTAAACAGCGCATGACTTAAACGATCACTAGAACATGTCAGTAGACAGAAAAAAATAAAAAAATATCTATTTAAGTGTTCAATAAAAAAATATCTGTAATAGAGTGGAATGAATGTGCAATCGTATTGCTCTTGAACGTCTTCAGCCACCAGCTTTTAGGTTCATATTTCATTAACTATGCATTTCATTTAATATAAGAAAGGAAAAGGTGTTACATAAAGCCAAAATTGGTATTGATTTTTTAGCTTACCTAGCATATTTCTAATAAAAATCACTAACTTTCTTTGCATATTTATTCTGTAGATTTCCAAGCTAAATTGTGGCAGAATGTCTCGAGCATGGTTGCACCTAATGTCACCATCATTTCTTATTTAAATCAATGTCTGGAAAGATGTGGAACATCTTTTCCGTAATTTTTGTACGAATATCTTATGGGTCATATCTGTATTTTTCAAAGACATAAATTAGTTTGTCTAAAAATAAAAGTAGTGTGCCAGGTAGGTTTTATATTCATATCATGTGTTACAGTCACAGAAGAAAAAAAGAAAGATTGTTTTTCTAAATTACCTCAAACTGGATGGAAAAAGAAGAACAACCGTCACCATGGAAGAACACATTATCTATTTCAGACATACTTAAACGTCTTTTGGTTAGATATGCTTTGTGCAATTACTTTATTCAAGAGCCTCCAATTTACAATCTCTTTAGTAAATACTTCCGCAAAGACTAAATCTACCTCCTACATCAAGTATAATATCCTGATGATGCTTTAAATAAATGTAATGCTACTCTTACTTCAGTCTAATTTAAATGGGTTAAGTGGGTACATGGCCTACTATAGTTTGCCATGGTGGGTACAGTGCCGAAACCACAAGAGAAGCTCAAATCACCCGCTTTTCAACATTACTAAAAGGAAAATGAAACATGGAAAATAAACTTCTTGAAAAATGTCAGTTTAATCATTTCACTGTTTTAAGGAAAAAGGTTTTTTTTTGATCAGACAAAAACTATTGGAGAGAGTTTTAAACTCAAAAAATGAGTAGTTAAAGTAGCTTTCATTCGCTGTATGAGAAGCATCTGGAAATATTAGTATGTATATTTGAAAATAAAAATAAAAGATTACTAATCCAATTTTGAGGAATTAAATACAGAATGTCCCAGAAGATGAAAGTAAAATTTATCACACGTATTAAAATGATAATTGCGTAACTTTCTGTTTCGCCACGCTATTTTTGATATAAACATTTTGCTTTGAATAGATGAAGCACTTTTTGTTCTTGAATAATCATTGATGTCTTTAATCTTTTTTTATAATACACCCTATATAACCAACATTAGAAATTACTCTCTATCAAAATTTTCCAACGTCTGCCAAGATCGAACCAAATATATTCCCACCGACGGATACAAATATTTAAAAAAAATGTGTTAATTAGATGCAGCGTGAGAAAAAGAACATATTAAAACGAATAGATTGCAAGACTTATTCTCCTTTTGTAATATCAAAACCTCCATCTCTGACGTCATAATTCAGATAGAGCAACACCACCTAAAAATGTTATTTTTACAATCTTCCTGGTGGTCTGCCAAGTCTACTTTTATCTCTCACAAGTTTTATATAAAATCATTCAAGCTTGTGGCCGACACGTTGTCAGTGGCGTAAATCCTTTTTCATTAGACTTGTAGAGTTGGGAAAAGACAACGTAACCACACTTAGTACACAACATCATATCAAAATCACGCGCCATGAATCGCCTTCTTTATGTGGTTGCCATAATAGTGACTTGACAACAACATCGTCATGGTTTAGTCGTAAAAATTCATCTATGATACGACCTTCGTTATATATGTTTGCCACAAAAGCTTACAGGACTATAGGCTTTAGGAATTTACGTAGTACATGGAGAAAAGAGGGTGGACTTTAAATAATTGAATAGATATTTCATTATTCATCAATACGATATTGATAAAGTGAAGAGAAAAAGGGTTGGTAGGACCAACAGTAGAATCTCTATTATTTCCTAAAATAAGCAATAATATTTATCACATTGAGCGAGTGTTTACGTTATGTTTCTTGCACATATTTACTTTTATATGAAATAGAAACATATTCTTCATTTTTCAAGATAACAAAACAAAGAAATGAAATGAAAATACCTCTCGTGCTAATTGCTGTTCTTCATTGTTATCATTAGTTATTAATTGTTCGTAATATATTATACTCTAAAGGAAAAATGGAAGACGTTTTATCTCAATTACTTGAATGCGAGGAAATGGGTGAGATTAGGGGGAAATTAGAAGAATTAGTGGTCGTTTTGCAAGATGAAAGTTCCACTAATGAGACCTTACAAGCCGATTATGAACGAACAAATCGAGAAAAACAATACCTTTTGAATAGCGTGAACAAATTAAAAACCGAATTAGAAGAAGAACGAAACAAACGTAAAGAAGAAGAAAAAAAAGTAGCTGAACTACAGAAATCCTTAAAGAAAGAGTATGATAAAATTGATCTGATTAAAAAAGAATATGAAAAGACAAAGGAAGAAATTAATACCGTGAAAAAGAAGTTGAATACATGCGAAATGGAGAAATATGATATAATGATAAACGTTGAAAAAATCAAAGTCGAAATGGAATGGGAATGGGGTAAAAAGAAAGACATGGACATGATTATTGAAACCCCTTTAGCTGGGACACAATATTACGAACGGGAAATGTCGAGAAGTCGACGAATTATCGATTATGGCGCTAAAAGTATTTCATTTTTGAAAAGAAAACTCGATGACTCCGTAAATGAATTAAAAGAATTAAAACTTGAAAGTGAGACTAATAAGGAAGAATTAGCTCGCTATAAGACTAATTATTGGGATCGAAGTATCAATTATGACCGGGTTATGTTGGATTTACTTAATTTGGAACGCCTGTTGTCATTTCGGCGGAACGCAGTGGAGTGTAACATAGTTCGGAGGATAAAAGAGGTTCTCTCTGTCAGCATCTGTGAAAGTTTACATAAAAGATAACAAATAGCATTAGAAACATTATCAAGCTAAAACAGCTATTGTGCTTTATAAGAATAAAGTACAGGAAACCGTAAATTAACATCAGAAAACCATTTGTTGGTTAGATAATCGATTACACTGTCTTGTTCGGAAAACCCAAGTTAATGAGTGATGCGTGTTGTAAGATGCATTTTCGACGTTTGATCAGACCAGAAATGTTATGCAAAGGCATGGTGCCTTAAAGTTCATGGTATATAATAAAATAAAAGTGAAGAATATTAACAAGATTATTACAGAAAGTGCAGTATTCAGACGACACAAAAGAGAGTGAAGTCATTTTCAAAAAACATCCTTGATATAGTTTTGTATTTTAAAGTCTTTTTTAATTCATTTTTGTTATTTTACTTTTTTATTAATTCTACTTTGGATCAATCAGACGGAAGAAAAAAATTGAGAACAAAATGCTTGTACAAATGAATGTTAATTGTCATGGTGTCATAATATAGTAAGTCGTTTCACATTAGTTCCGAAAGGAACCCACATTTAATTATCTGCATGAAGTTATTGATGCCGTGAATTGTACCTGCCGGTATCAGACATTCAAATGCGGAAGACATTGACTATCGTTATTATGATATTTGATATTATTCTTCAGTTAAATGAATTAAATCATTTTGATTTCGACAGAAGGATTGGTTAAAAGAAAAATAGTTTTTTGAACAATCGAGAACAGATGGTGGTAATGTAAATCGCTTCAGTTGGACAAATTATTTTCATTTCGAGAAACATGAACACATACAAATACACTTACAAATTTCAATTTCTTATTCTTTCGTTCTTTATTCTCCTGTCACTGTCTACGTATGGAAGTATGGGTTTGTTTACAAATTATCTGTACATTTGTCATTTTATTAGTTGAATATTACAAAATTACAGATCTTGATTTTCAAATTTCACAAATTACAAATTACTACATTTTTGAATTTAACAATTAAGTTTTCCGAGCAAACAAAAGACAAATTTACCGTCAATTTCGTGGGCAACCCTTATATGAAACAAAATGAAATGTTGCATTAAAGCGTTAAATCTTATTTCTTTACAAAAAATATTGAAAACACGGGATAAATGACTTCCTGAAAATGATCAAAAGGTTTCTATTTGAACTAAGATTTCTATGAGATTATAGAACGAACAATAGAGTTTTGAATAACATCTTATGTAATGTACAGTGAATCACTCCATACTTTTAATAACAAACAGGTTCGAACAATAGTCGATAACGACAGTTTTTGTTCATAACAAATAAAATGATGATGAAGGCCTATTTTGAAATGTATTGCACTGGTTGGAAGAATAGGTTGAAGCCATTTTCCATCACCATTATCATCTCATCAACGCTTGCTCCAATGTCTCTGAATCTTTTTCTTTCGTTCCTTCTTGACACTTAGCTGTGTCTATATCCTCTTCGTTCTAACATGTATGTACCTGTCTTGTGTAATTTTAGGTGGACAGGAGTTTCCATGTTCCTCTAGTAATGTTTAATTCATTTCCAGAACAGTCTCTACTTGTTATCGTTGTTATGGTATCGACTAATTTTACGATAGTTCTTGATGGAATGCTCTATCCACGAAATACCGATACTGTCTAATTCCCTAAAAAGATTTGGAAATTATCTGGTTGTGTCGCGAAATGTCTTTAAATTTGGCGCTGCATTTTGCTATAAAAATATCTTATCACACTTCATACTTCTGATTTTTATGATTTAATCGCAAAAGCAGATCCTTAAAACTCATGTATTTATTGAACGATCGAATTTTAAATCTTGGAATGCCATAGTAAAGTTAATCATGAAAACTGATAAATTGGACGGACTTCTCATTTTTATCTTATTTTTACATGATTCTTAACATTATTGATCATTCATTGTATAATGTCTACAAACGTTCACGATGTGTGTAAAAGTAAGGAGCATCTTCATTCACTTGTATGTTTTCATCACCTGGGACACCAATTTCGTACCCAGTGCGATAGAGGACAATACGTATTAGTAATCGCATTAGAAAGGAGTGCAATTAAACCCTAATTACACGACTGAAAATGCGATTCCAATCGTATACCCCAAAAAGAAAAAAATGGTTTTTATTAAAAAGATTGATCTTTTTTATTAAACACGTTCAAAAGACGTCAGTGAATGATTCTATTTATTTTAAAATCAATTGCACTTTAATGACTTCCAAAAAAGAAAAAACGTGAAAAATATTACTTTCTTGAGTTTTTCAATCGAATGGGTTACTCTTATTAATCGTATTCCTACCAATGCATTTATTTTGTAATTGCTCCCTGTTTTGGCCCGCTGGTTTGTAATTGCCCGCTGTTAGAGGTTTGAGCTTAAACGTTAGTTATCTATTGGGGTAACACATTCGATTTTCACGTTTTATCTTTTTTGGAAGTCATTAAAGTGTAATTGATTTTCAAATAAAAAGAATCATTAAATGACGTCTTTCGAACGTGTTTAATAAAAAAGATCAATTTTTTGAAGAAAATTTGACTAACTTAACTGATAAAAATTTGTTATTCTTTTCGGGAAATACGAGGGGAATACTAGGATTCGCATTTTAAGTCGTGCAATTAGGAATTAATTGCCCTCCTTCTAATGCATTTACTAATGTTTCCTTAATAGATATCTGACGTTTCAGCTCAAGTCTCAAACAGCAGGCAATTACAAAACAGCTGACCAAAACAGCGAGCAATTATAAAATAACTGCATTGACAGGTATACGATTAACAGTTTAATTTTTGTATAAACACCTTTGCAACGAGAACGGCCACGTGTAGGCGAAATATTCGGATTTAAAATAATCTTGGAAATGCATCACGTCATTATTTTTATCATCAAATTGTTTGCTCGATCCCGCATATTTTCATTTCGTAATTTGTTTCGACCCTTTATGATACCAAACTGTCTTTCTGAGTATTCTTTTTCAATCAAGACAATGATGAACCTGCTCAATTGGGCAAATTATTGATTCTAAAATGGGCATAATTTGACTAGCTTAATTTTTGGTGTGAAAGGCTATGTTTTTTAATAAACAGTTGTAGGCAGAATGGTTTGTCATGAGCTAAGCGTCTTGTATATCAAAAGCCGTCAAATAAAAGTTAAAACCCTCTTTTTTTCCTAAATTTACATTTTTAGACAGTAAAATAAGATTTTGGTCAATTATCTTATATAGAAAGTCAAACAGTTGTCAAACCACTATTATACTAGTACATCATCCTGAAAAAGATTTGTCAAAATCTATATGAGATTCAATAGAAATCTCTCATCAATGATTTATATCAATTTCATGCAAGTAGATAAAATTCAATTCAGTGTAAGAATTACATACAGAATAAGCGCATACCACAACAAGCTAATTAGGCGTTTGCTTCAACAATTTGTTTTCTTCCGTATAAGCCTTTCCTCAAAAGGCAAGGTACTTTTGAATAAGTTGAAATGGTATCGTTGGAAACTTACTTTTACCATAAAGATGTCTTAACCACTTTACTTTGAATGCGT
This sequence comes from Nanomia bijuga, assembly GCA_032273505.1. Taxonomy (NCBI): domain Eukaryota; kingdom Metazoa; phylum Cnidaria; class Hydrozoa; order Siphonophorae; family Agalmatidae; genus Nanomia; species Nanomia bijuga. The sequence continues at coordinate 3,941 of JAUKPT010003713.1, read as the reverse complement.
TTTTGTTACTGTTTTTCCATTAATGTAGCAAGAATGTATCATTTTAGATTCAAATAGAATAACAAAACGCCGATCTATCCAATATAAGTTCAAAATTTAAGTTAAGTTAAGGTTTTTGAGGTATCCGATCTTCAACGAAATAAAAGGTCAACAACCAATTTTTGATTACTTTTATGTTTTCAAATGCCAATCAGTTACAGTACAGGTGGATAAACTTGAGTTTTCTATCTATTTAGTAAGCAGCTTTATGTTCATGCAATTGGACAGAAGGTTTTAAAAACAAAGCATCATTTTCTCATTTGCTCATTTGATACATTCATATAAAAGTTTACCTTAGCGAAGCACGACGTTCTTTCAAATAGCCTAGCCATCGTGCAGTTTTTACGAAAACTTTCAGAACACATTGGTATTAAATCATATTAAATCAATCGATAAAAAAATGGTCAATTATTTTGAGAAATATGAAGTACTTTCAATTTCATTCTAAGTGAGAAAATAAGTACAAAGAAATAGTATTTAGAACTACGTCTGTGCCAAATTTTATATATAACAAAGGCCGCAATCAGATAAAAGGGTCAAAAAATGCGCTCACAAAATTATTTTTACTCATTTTACACTTAAATCATATAAGGATCATTTTTTTCCGAACAATTTTACCCGAATGATACATATGGATATGCCAAAATCAAGATAGTAATTTACTTCGATTTTTCCCTACTTAATTTGTGAGAAACGGTGCAAATGCACTAGTGTTTTAAGGGGTTTTTACCGAGTATTTATCGCTAATGTTTTTGACATGAAAACCGTTTTATGTCGTGAAATAAAAAATCAAAGTAAAAAATTGAAAAAGGCACTACCTAGATAATCTATATGCGAATAAGATTCAACAAAACATTTGAAAAAACTTCTTTTACATTTTTCTCAAATTAAATAAACTCTTTGCCTTAATCTTTAAAATTGTAGCTTTGGTGGTTTTGATGGAACTAGTTCTCAAATTGAACGAGCGTAGCGCGGTGGGAGGGGGGGGGTAATATTTCCTTCTAACTTGACCTTATTTTGCTCTTAATTTCTGATTGCGGACTTCATTCATGATGTAACCATTTTTCACGAAACATAATTCCTCGCACTTATTTTTTCACTTGAAATGAAATCAGAAGTTCTTTAGATTTCACAAAATAGTTATTTTTCTCGATCGATTTAATTTGATTTGCGTATCTCATACCGATGTGTCCTGAAGGTTTCCACTATAGACAGCAAACAATTTGGCTTTATTTAGATTTTATATGCTTCTAATTTATTTTATCTCATCTATATTTGGAATCTGAAAAAAGAGAGAGAAAAAGGAAAATAACTAATTTCATTTCATCTAATTTATTCAATTATCAACTAATTTTTATATATTCTAAATAAATATAATGCATAGCAATGAGAATGCAAATGTGCGCATATTATATTGATAGTTGAGTGTTCCGTATCCACTTTTTTCCATTCGAATTGGTATCTGTTTAGCCAAATTGATGTATTCTTGATTGTTTCTATGAAAAGAAATCAAATAATAATCATGAAGTATCATAAATATTTTCAAGTTGGCATTTAATGAAAATCTACTGGAGAATGTTGGCGCAAAGTTATCATAAGGAACGGACAATCATCTGATAAGATAATATGAGATAAGATAAGCGATAATATAAGATAAATGAAGATAAGATTACTATCGAAAACTGTCGATTTTCACAAAAATGACCCATCTCTAGGACCTTTTTGAGCCGTCAGATTTCGGGATGTTTTGGTAATTTATGTCAGTATCTAAAGCCAGACCATAATGAATCTTCATCAAAAATAGGTAAAAACTTACATTAGCTGTTCTGTATGTGTCCAAAATCTGAAATTGCGTATTTAGTAACTCCTTACTATATTAATCAATCCCTGAGAAATTGTGAGTAAGTACTTCTATTTGACATTATAAAAGAGTCAGTTTTGTTAATTACCTCATTTAGGATGATTGGGTCAGATACGACCCATTTACATTCTCAAAATCTAAAAATAGTCTGTACAAAAGGTCTGTTGTTCTGTGTTATACACCCAAATATTGTTCATTTGTCTGAAAGGATTAAGATTTGAATTTCTATCAAACATTTAGATCCCTTTGAAATTTTTGTAAAAAAACTTAAGCTTGTGCCAAAAGAATCTTTTCGAAAAGTGACTAAAAATGAAGAGACGACTATAATTATTAATTTGTGCGGCTGGGAAATTATTCTCACAACTGCGTCATTCGGTTAAGGGCCTGAAAACTGCGTCTATGAATTGGGATGCCCCTGGATCTAACCCTATAACAAGAAAAACTAAGAAAGATAAGTTTAAACTCACCTTGTTCACATTCCACAAGTTCTGCAGCACATTAATTTTACTTTTGGATGCCTACAATAATTTCTATTCTCTCTACAATTAGAGGCTCTGTCGCTACATCTTTGAGGCTTTGGTTTGCTGACACCGCCACCACCGTCTAGAATGAGAATAAAAAACATTAAGAAGAAAAGCTTTACGTGAATAACACGGAAAAGCTTTTCGCAAATCGGATATTTTAAATTGTCGTTTGTTGCTGCGAAACACAATCTTGTTGTCGAAGAAACACGACAAAAGCATGTCAAAATTCCAAATGTAGATTATGCGGATCTGAAGTATCTTCAGTGTCTTCATGAAGACACTCGTTTTTGATGAGAACAAACATTTATGGCAGGCTTTTATTACTTAAGACTAAGTTGGCCCTATAAATTGTTAAACTGGGTTCAAATTAAAGGCAAACACTCTGGAAAATAGGTGCTTTCATGCTTTTCCATGCGTATTAAGTGCTTTAATTTTCAAAATTTCCCACTATAAAAGGGTAGACATCAATTTTGAAGACACTCAAGAATTGATCCAGATCCGCCACTGCAAATCTACATACTGTAATAGCTCATGGTGTACAGTATAACAGGCCTTGTCAACGTGCTGCGATTTCTTGTTCAGTACCTTCCAATCAATTGTCTTTTTCTTTGTTGTTGAAATCGAAAGTACCTCATAAATCCAGGAATAAGGCGCCGATTTTTCTAAAAAATGATATGTAGCCATAATTTGGTATTATAAAAATTCTCTGGAAAATCCAGGCAAAACAAATGATTGGAAGGTACTGAACCAGAAATCGCAGCACGTTGACAAGGCCTGTTATACAGTACACCATGTAATAGCTACAAGACCTAAGCGCAGTTTTGGAGGAAAAAACGCCACAATGTAAACATAACGTGACGTAATGTAAACAGGTAGCTATTGGAATTTGAAATGACGTCAGGCTATATGATACACACGTATGCGAATATTTCCAGAGTAAAACAAAAACAATAACAATAGGATTTATTCTATTTCTAAATACTTTTCCTAGAAGGTTTTACCTTTTCCCTTGTTATTTTTGATGATGATTTTGTTTTGTAAGATATGATTTGCGTAACTGCACATACAAAATATATCTTCTTCTCACTAGATACCAGACAAGGTAAATACAGGCTTTGATTGTTTTTAAATCAAAACTGACGCAAAAGAAAAACAATTATAGGAAGTTTAAATCAAGAGAACATCGAGGTAATAGTTTTCCGCAACATGTCTCTTAAGAAAATATATAAAATTCAAAAGAGAATACACGCTTTCCTTTTTATAAGAATAGTGTTGTTTGGTTTTAAGATGATTATTCTTAACTTTTTTGGCGAAAATTCATCCTAATTTATTTTTTGCATATTCTTAGCAAAAATGAAAAATATAGGGCATCGAAAAATTCATCCTGGTATATTCTTAGCATATTCTTAGTATACACATTAGTATACAAATCAATTGGAACGGTGTGAATATGCTTAGCTTGGCATAAAACTTCAAGATAAATATTATTCTAAAGGAAAATTCAAGATGACGATATT
>JAUKPT010003712.1:0-11775 GCA_032273505.1 Nanomia bijuga | reverse complement strand
TCTTCTAATTAAGTTACCATAACCATAATTATGCATAAAAAACATAGTCTTGGCCTTTTTTTGATGTGCATTTTTTTTACCCTAGTACCACCTTAAATAGGACCAAAAAGTACCATTTTTGGAATGTCTGTTTTTCCTAATTTGCTCGAAAAGTAACCCCATGATATATGCTGTTATGTATATATGTTGTAGCTCATGTGATTTATCATATCGCGAAAAAAACGGATGTCAGGGAAAATTCTTGTTCTCGAGATACAGTGTCCGGACGGTGTCCAAAATGCTCAAATTTCGCTACATCTTCGGGGCCATTTATCGACCAGATCCATTCGTTTTGTTTGAGATGGAGATTCTTTCGATCGATTCAGCATATAGAACTATTTTCATGCCAAATAAGAAATTTTTCAGAGCTTCTCTTACAGTGCTACGGCCAAAAAAGGATGAAAATTATTAAAAATCTTAAGTATAAGATTTAAATTTCATTTTATTTTTAACGACTTGGCACGAATAACATGTTATCTGTGCCCTGCCAAAATAAGAAACCACAAGTTTCAATATTTCATTAGTGCTTTATATCACTTTAGGTGAAATCGAAAGTTCTTCATATTCCACGAATGTTCAACCATTTTTTTTGCGATCGTATAAAATTTCATTCTTCACTGATATTAATTCACTCTGAAATGTACTCTCCGTAAATTTACCTGCACGTTGACATGGCCTGTAGTTAAGTACGCCATGGTAACAATCAATTTACTTGGTGAGATTTTCGAATCAAAAAGGTTCTGACGTTAGCATTAAAAAATGAGTTTGCAATATATAAGATGTTTTATTCTTTTACGTGATGCCATGGCAACATGAGTGAAAAAGTTAAATGATAATTCCCTTAATAGACCAAAAACTAATATTTTGACATAAATATGATGTCATAATTATGCATACGTTTTGTTATTACAATAGGAAATTAAAGTTGTACAATATAACCCGATTATCGATTATAGATTATCCTACACAATTTTGAACTACTGAATATTGTTTTATTTTGCACTTTTTTTGCCAACAACTCCATGGTTGGATAACATTTTGAAAACTATAACATGAAATGTCTTGAAATGCACTATCCATCATAGCTGGTGAAAAATGTCCCCGACTTTGCCGATTTTCCCTGAATTTTGAAAATTCAAACCCATCTTACAGGATGTGCAGGAATTCCCTAACCACTCTGAACCCGGAACAAATCCGCCCTCTGTTGGTGCAAATCTGAAAATAATTACCATCTATTCGTGTATTAAATTACTAGCCCTTCGTAAAGGTCGGACAAATGATAAATGCTTAGTGGTAGTGGCTCGCACCTGTGATAAGACCATAAGAGTTTTGGTTAAATTAAACTTGATTGTCATATACACATAATAAAATCATGACCGATCACAACTCAAAATAGGCAAGGAAATTCAAGTTAAATAAAATGTTCCTGCTATCTGTTGTGTATTCACGCTTAATTCGAGTCCAAAACTTAATGTTTTGTCAAACTCCAACTTGTTACTTCATTTCCCTCACATTGCATAGGTCTACTTGTCAACACGGCCTCGCGACATTCATTCCAAGTGAAATCAATAATATCAACACTACCAAGACAAGACACATCTTTTTTACAAAGTAATTTATTTCTCCTCCATACACGTCGAAAACCGCTTTATCGCATCTAAAAAAGTTTGACACGGTCTCACTTATCATGAGTCATACGCACACGCATGCGCAAAAACCTTTTTTTTCACATGAGCATGCGTAAATAAAAAATAAAAATAATGAAATATTTATTCGAATAATTTTGACTACTTCATTAAACATACTATGAAAAAAAGAAAAGTACAGACCAGATATTGTTACCACGTGACGGCGTTTATAATACGGGGACGAGAATAAGACTTACAGAAATGACAAATTTGGTTCCTTTCGTGTGGGATTAATTTCGTGTCAGAATTTGGGTCAATCCTCTCAGTAGAAACAAGCATTGTTGACTATCTTGCTATACCTTTCATGACACAAACCAGCTTGTGTAGATTTCAAAGCGGACTAGAACTGCTTTTAGTAAGCAGTAGTAAGAGCAAATATCAATATAATTACACGAATTCTTGGGTCACGAAGCAATCAATTAATACGCACTCGTACATATTTTCATTAGTTCGAATCATTGTTTTATAGGTTAATTAGATAAAACACTTTATTTATTGGTAATAAAATGTTCGTCTATAGAAATTGGGTTCCATTTTCTTTTTCCGGGACAGTGCAAATAATCTGGCAAGAATTTTCCGAAATCTATATGACCATTCTTTGTGAAGTGTCTTCGTACCGAAAACCGCAGTGAACGTTTCGTCGTAAAACTAAGCACCTATGATCTTACTTTTTGAGACAAAGTCTGACCATTTCTGGACTCTTTAGTTTTAGATAACCTGAACCATGACATGGTCAACTCTACTGTTATTAGAACAAGCCATGCTTGACCACATAATCTACACTAGAGAAATCCTGTAAAAAAAAAGAAGAGATTTCTCATGACGAAATAAATTTGCGTTCATGTTTCAACACCTTCAACAAGCCATCTTTAATTCTGTCATGACACTAGGTAAACAAAATAGCATATTGCCTTGACGATATCAAAAGGAATTACAAAAACATGTGGTAGAAATCACGTCAAGATAAGCGAGTTTGTTTTGCCTCGCCATACACGAAGTTAGATTAGTTGAGGTCAACTCGAGGAATGAATTAAACCTTCAACACGGAAGTTGCAATTAGTAGAAACAGTTGATTTAGGGAAACTTTTCGGGATGTTACAAACGTTGAAAATTATATGTATTGTACCGGAGGAGTTAAAGTAATAACGTGGAAAGTATGTTGACAACAATATGCAATGATGGAAAAAAAAGATATTTCAAGTTCAGCGTTGAACTCAAAGCCTTTTTTTATAATACATGAAATATACCATAAAAGTTCTCAATATAGTACAGAAAGGTTTCCGTCTACCTCCAAAGATACATGTTTTGTTTTCATAGAAGCAACTCCATTTTTGAGCTCAGTTTAGCAGTTGCTTAGTATAATGCTATGAGACATTCTCCTGGAATAGCATCTATACTATGCAAATGCTTAGCCACTTTCAGGCTAAAATTGCCAAAATCACATTATGCATTGAGGATAATTTCAAAAATGGAGTTGCTTATTAAAAAAGCATGATTGTGATTATAGTGTATTATAAAAAATAACGATGATTTTGTGCATGGAAACCAGACTTCTATAGTCACCTATGAGTAATAACCTAGTATCTACGTTATCAATAAGATCATTGTCATAAACGTCCAAGTAAGTTGCGACTTCAGTCAATTATACGAACTAGAAGTATCCGAAATAAATTGAAAATAAACAATAACTTTGAAACAAAACAGAAAAAAAAACACCAAAAACGGGCTAGTATCTGAACAGTTAAGTGTGTAAGTAAAAAAAATTTGGACATAAAAAAAATCAATCACTCATAAAAAAGATTCGGAGTCAAAAGTACAAATGAATCTGTCAAAAATCTAGTCATTTTTCTTCGATTTCTTTTATGCTACTAGCAAGCGATAAGCAGGAAAAAATGACTGAAAATTCCTGAAAATTTAATATTTAAAGTTGATTTCGCATATTAATTCGGAAAAACCCGAAAATATTATTGAAGAAGATTTTCGCAGGAGAAAAAACCCGAGAACATTCAAACCGATTAACTCCTGGATTATGAAAGATATTACCTAAATTTTGTATGTATAATGTAATTAAATTAAAAACTAAGGAATTAAGGTCAGTAATTCGACTAATTTGCTGACGTCGTCACTCAGACGTCACGTCATCACGTCGTTTACGCAAAGAAAAAAATCAGACAAGATCAATACCGATCAGATATTGTTATCTTAAATATAAGCAAAAACGGTTCTGCTCATGCGCACAAAATCACCACCCGGACGAGCTCAAAGCGCGGACGGAATCCGGAAAAGAGTCGAACCTGGGGAGGATGGAACTGCGCGATTCGGTTCTATCAACTTTCTACAAAACAACAATCTTTCGGCTATACTTGCTTGTAAGCAACACCAACTTTCTCCAATTACTTCTACGAATATTCGTCTTTTAAATAATTGGACTGGAGAGCTTACGAACTACCTCAAAATGGCTGGAGATGAACGCCTGCTTATTTGCTACGGCTACATTTCGACAATACGATCCATTGATACGAGTTATCGAGACTTCGGAGGCAAATATCGATCATCCCAACCCGTAACTTTGACATTCTATTGCTTGTAGCAATTTGTTCTTTAGGATAGTTTTCGTAGGATACAACGGTATGCTAATTCGTTGTCCACAAGTGCTCGACATTGGAAGCGCTGAGCTATTACTGCTGTTGATGATGTCCACTGTTATCGACAGCTCTTCTAAATGAGGAATAGAAAAATGTGTTAGGAATTGTCTCAACAGACTATCTACTTTTTGCTACCTTCATGGAAGAAATTTTCCATCCGCTTCTGTGTATCTTTTTTTCTTTTATATTATTGAAGTGCTTCTAGCAATTTGTTTTGAAATAAAATGGCGAATTGAACCATTGCATTTAATTTTCAACTAATCAAAAACCTCGAGAAAAACCCAAATAATAAATCAAAGATATTTAATACAAAAAAATCATTATACCATTGTTGCCTACTCGATTGTCTAATGCTGGTAAGACAGATGAGCCAGTAGCAAAATATAACAATTTCTGTCGTTCTGCTGATGTCATCTTTTGAACAATTTTCCAGAACCATCTAAAAAAGAAAAGCTATTTTAACCATTGTACGTAATCGACGCTTTGATCTAACGTAAAATTGTACGCATGTACACTGCTCAATTTTAGTATGAAGATAACCTCCGATGTAGAGATAGAGAACTTAAAGATATTTCGTTTTCAAACATTGCTAAAACCAACTTTCAGACAATGATATAGTTGTGACGTACACCGATATACATTCAAAAGCCAGGCACAAGTCGATTTCAACACCGATCAATGATAAGTGAGTAACCACAGCAATATTAAAGGACAATATTAGAGTTCAATGTGAGAGTGTGCATTAATACGAAACTTGATAGAAATAATCAACATGAAGAAGAAACGCAGCATTTGGCTGATTACTCATTAAACAGCAATGTTCGTCAAATATTGTATAAAGACCTTTTCGGGTTACACATAACACTATCCCTGTGTTAGGTGGGGCCCCATATATGAGATATCCTGTAAAACTTCTAAAAATATTTTTTACCGTAATTCTTTATTCGTGTTTTGATAGATGGAAAAACTGAATATTAAACTCAATATTATTGGTTTCTCAATGACACATCTTCTACAAAACATTTTAATCCTTACAACATTTCCATTAGTACGAGAACCCGCCTCCTTCTTCGTTGTGAATTATTTATTTGTTATATTTTATTGACCAGATAAGGGACGCCTGCTCTCAACTTGTTATTATTTTATTGGTGACCAGACACTTGGCCGACGACACTTGGCCGAACGGACACTTGGCCGAACGGAAATTTAGCCAAACGGACACTTGGTTGACAGACATTTGGTCGAATGGAAACTTGGTCGACAGACATTTGGTCGAACGGACAGACACTTGGTCGACAGATATTTGGTCGAACGGACACTTGGTCGACAGACATTTGGCTGAACGGACACTTGGTCGACAGACATTTATTCAAACGGACACTTGGTTGACAGACATTTGGTCGAATGGAAACTTGGTCGACAGACATTTGGTCGACAGACATTTGGTCGACAGACATTTGGTCGACAGACAATTCCTTACGTTTTGGTCGAACGGACAGACACTTGGTCGACAGATATTTGGTCGAACGGACACCTGGTCGACAGACATTTGGCTGAACGGACACCTGGTCGACAGACATTTGGCTGAACGGACACTTGGTCGACATACGTTTGGTCGAACGGACACTTGGTTGACAGACCTTTGGTCGAACGGACACTTGGTCGACAGACATTTGGCCAAACGGACACTTGGTCGACATACGTTTGGTCGAACGGACACTTGGTCGACAGACATTTGGTCGACAGACATTTGGTCGACAGACATTTGGTCGACAGACATTTGGTCGACAGACATTTGGTCGAACGGACACTTGGTCGACAGACAATTCCTTACGTTTTGTATCTTTCAAGGACTTCGGGAGCACATCCTCTGGAATTACTGAAGGAAATGATGGAACGCAATCGACCATAACCAACATCTTCGACCCCTCCAGACAACAGTAATTGCAGATCCTGTAAGATGAGAAACGAAAATGAATCATTGAATAAATAAACAAGTATATTGTGTGAATATTTGTAAAACTAGTTTTAAGTACATTGAATCTACGGTAAATTGGGAATTTAGGGTTGGCGAAATTCTTCGAAGTGACCCCAAGCAAAAATAATTTGTTGGTCATGCGGAATTTAAACCCCTGGGAATTGTCTCAAATATATGGCCAATGAAGACTCTGATCGATATCCCTGATCGGTTTCATCACTGAGAGCAGGGGGAGGGGGATACCTTCGGAAAATACCAGAGGGAGGTTAGGTGTCCGACGGAAAAAAAGAAAACCCTTTAAGTATTAGGGTACTTTTGGACCAAATCCCATTCAAAGGTTCCCACAAAGCAACATTTTCTGACAATTTCAGACATTTCTGACAGTTTCCGACAATTTCAATTAAAAAAACATTTTAGTGGGAAATACCAGAAGTATAAGGGAACTTTTTGGCAAGGGTAGGGGGTTGTGGGTCCCTGCTATTCAGAAATACCAAAATCCTATGATATTTACCTCTGGTTCCAGGTTTTCTAGTAACTCTTTCGGTATCATCTGTGTGAGACCATCTCGAATTCCCTGTAACTCATTTTCACGCGATTGAATGAGAAGGGTACGCGTGTAAAGCCTTAACAAAAGAATTTAAAAGGATGCATTAAATACGCCATAAAGCAGGGCCTTTTTTTTTAAGAAAAATATCGTGGTCAGATGACCAGATGGTCAGATACACACTTTACTACATTCATTTTTTTTTTGCAGTTTTTGCCCAAAACACGAAATGTTTCGTAAGAAATCTATTTTCTATTGCTCGGAGCAACAGCGAAATGCGCGAATGTGCCGCAAAATTCTACTCCTTTCTGCGACAAGGGCAGAAATCAACAAATTTAGTATCATGTGCTCAATTCTTTAATGAATTTATGTAACTTTTCTCTACACAATGCAGACAAGAATGCACGCTTAAGTAAACACATCATTCAGATGAGAAACTGTTCGCAATGTTAGTAATCTTCTCATATTTGTTTAACCTGCATTTGTTTACTCAAGGTGAAAGGTTCAAGAATGTTTACTCCATATCAAACAAAAACGTTGCGATTCATAGTTCATTGTTTATAGTACTACTTCGTATATCAAAAGATTGAGTCTTCTTGAGAACATTGAGGTGAGAAAGAAGAGAAACCTTTTATGAAAAAAATCTCAGAAATGATACTTACCGAATGTAAGATAAACAGTTCTTCTTTGTGACACGGATTTGCTTACCACCAGGAATCAATTCTTCATTGTGTGATTCAATTGAAGCCTGAAAAAAAAGATGATCAAGGTTTAGTAACTATCTTTGAATGGAGAGAGCCTGAGAGACTAGGTAACTCCAAGAGATGGTAGAAAACTAAAAAGGTAAAGGACTAGCTGAAAAAATACTTTATTTCACAATTTGGCAATTATCTTACTTTGTTAATATCATACACACGGTACACATTTCTTATAAAACATAAAAAATAATCGAGCGGGACATACCTCGAAACATATATCATAGAGATCCATGAACTCCTCCTCGGAGTAATTTGAGAAGAACGCATCAATGATGAGTTGAGAGAAGCTTGCATACAATGCAGAATCAAAAAACGCAAGGTCGTCAAACACGAGATCCTCTTCCCTAAAACAGACAGTTTACGGAATTTAATGACAATCTTTTTTTTTTATTTTTTGTTTTATTTAAGATCTTAAATAATTTAGTCAATGACGCCAAACGTCAACTAAATACATGACACCTTGTTTTAGTGTTTTCGTATATAATCTTTATTATCCACACGATCAAACCTAGGTTCATGCCACTTTAGAAACTTGGGGAACTTGAAATAATATGATAAATTCATCTATTTCATTATTAAAAGTATGTTAAAAGGATGTCCTTAAATACAACGTGTTTTTTCAAGTTCCTCAAATGCAACAGAAAATTAGATAGCTGGATTATGCATGAGAAGAAGATAAAAACGCGATATGGTTTGCCATGTTTTGATCAATGGATCAGGAGTTCAGAAGATATAATGACAAAAGTTTAGCAAAAATAAAAACATTTTCTGAGCATCGACGAGTTTAATGCTCCCTTAGAGTGAAATCGAAAGTACTTCATATTTCCACGAGTACTCCTCCTATTTTCTTCCAATCAAAATGGAATTTTCCCAATAAAACCAATAAATAGGAACGGATTTTTCAGGAGAGAACAGCCATTTTTGTCCGATCTTTGATCGTTGATCGACCGTTATAAATGACCCAGTCTAGAGTTGCTTAGCAATCGCTTTCTAATAAACTGCAACTTGAGAATAAACCCGCCAAATTTATTATTTCTCATTTTAGTCTTTTAGTAATACATGATCAGTATCAAATTTGCTTTCGGACGATGTATATCTTTCACTATGGAGACACATCTTTTTCTATTTGGATCTGTGCCATTATTTCAAAATGCTTAAGAGGGTTCACTGTCATATTCCCCAGACTAATAGGAATTTTTTTGTTTTATTTTTGCCTCAGGACTAAGAAACCGAGTAGGCTGTAAAACAAAAAAAAATGCAAGTTTATTTATTATTGCTAACGTATGGTTATTTTTGTTGCTGATACAATTACAGTTGCCAGCTTTGAAAACAAGTATGCACGATTAAGTCACATAACGATATCATATTGTCAGTATGCAAAAGATCGGATCAAAACCTATCAAAAGAAATATTATTCCTAGTATTGACTAAATCAGCAAATAGGATTATAGCATTGAATAGGCAACGTTTTAAATCTAACACGAGAACGAGATTACACAATAATTCACCTTAGATCGTTCATACGAAACGATGACATATCGACATTATCGACAACTGAACTTAACGATACATCTTCGAAAACAACTCGATAGCGAGTATGTGACGAGTATGTGACGAGGAGTAACAAAGACCTTTCATAAACAACATTCAATAAAAACAAACTTTTAGTATAGGCCATTTCATATCCTTCTGAGCATTTGTTGGCTGTGATCTTATAGGGGTTGATAACGTTCGCTTTAACATCTAAATTTCTTAGACTCTTTAAGATTTTTACCGATAACGGTTGTAGTCCAGTCAAATTAACCTGCAACAAATTGCAAATGTTTGTTTTTATGTTTTTTCTCGAAGTCAAAGGTATTTTACAACACCAAAAAAAAGTCCTTAGAAAAATTCAATGTGGAAACCTTATTTTGGGGGGCTTTTTGGTCTATCCCAGTATAAAAAGGGAGATAGAAAAACCCCTAGAAAAGGGGGTAAAAGAGGGAAAACATTTTTTTAAATAGACTTATGCGTCAAAGTCAGACCCCAGTCTAAAGGTGTGTTCACACTATAAGTATTTCGTGCACAGTAATTAAGATGTATTTTTAACTGTGTATAAAAGAAGTGTAACAGCAATATTGCGTAACAGCAATATTAACTAATGCGTGTTAAGATAATCGATATTTGAGTATTATTAGTTGCTAAAATAAGAAGTCATAATTTTCATTACTTCGCAAGTTTTTGAATGCTTTAGTAAAACCGAAAGTACCTAATAACTCCAGGAACAGTCGATCATTTTGTTTAATTCTAAAGACATTATTTGATAATATAAACTTGCTCTGAAAAAATAAGGTCAAAAGAATTACTGGAAGGCACTGAACTAGATGTACAGTGAAGAGGCCTGTTATTACAGTACGCCATGGAATTTACAAGAAAATAAACTTTTGCAATTTGTTGCACCCTAAAACCTTATTTGACTGGCCTATTGTTAATTTCGAGATTTTTGATCAAATTTCCCAGACTCGAGTCCAATTATTTTCATATAGCGAATCGGCGAATCGACAGTTATTTAGTCTTCCTTCGATTAGTAAAGATGAACAAGAATATATTTTCATTTTATAAGAAACTCAAAGAAAAAATAATTGTTATGTGAAAATAAGGCAATTAGAGATCAATCAACGGAAATTATTTCGATTTGGAAAAAATACAATAAGAAATTAACATTTCAACATCACTCCACCTTAGTATCAGAAAATTACAGAAAAAGAAATGGATCCCAATTTAATTCTCAGACTTTTCCAGACATTTCCAGAATAGACAAAATTGACCCTTTTCTAAAGTTCTTATCAACCCTGTAACAAGAAGAACTTTTAAGCCATTCCCAGGCACAAAATTTTTTCGTCGGTATTAGATTCTTGTCTATTTTCATTTCTACTATTTTCGCCGGAGGTCACGTCAAAAAAGTTAGCATTCGCCAATTGAAATATCTAATTCTCACCAGCCAAACAAAGAAAAAATCGAAAGCCTAGTCTTGCACCCTATGACACATTTCTTACTTCATTGCCCTCTCTACAGTGATAAATGGACGAGTTGTACATTTTTAGCCTTATTCCTTTGAAACCCAGCAAAAATAAACAAATAAATTGTTTCAAAATTTAGTCGTTAAGCACACATTGTCATGACAACTTGTTCATGCCCTTGTGATCAAATGTCAAGAAAGACATGAAATAAGACTAGAATTCGAGTGATGAAAAATGTTAATCGGCCTAATACGAGCACATGCAGATGGAATATGAAAACGTGAGAAAATCAGTCAAGGAAATTTCGAGACATTTTACGCTGGACTTTGAGAGCATGTGTGGAGAAACTTTTAAAGCTTAGAAACCACACACGCGAGGTTCGTGAGTCGGTACACCGGAAACGGGATGTTTGAAGAAACCGGAATGTGGAAACAAATAACATGTTCTTTGAATTGGAATTAACCAAAAAAGGAGAAGTAAGCATGGAATAACAAGGTCAAATAGCTGGTTGCTGTGGGTGAGATCTCTCCAGAACAATAATACTCCAGTAGCTCAAAAGGATTGTACAACACACTAAGCCTAATTTTAGATGACAAGCTACCATTTGCAAAAGGCATTAAAGGGCATTTCCATCATTAAATCATTTTCTCTAAGTATGTGTCAAAGGACATCTTAAAATTATGTGACAAAATGTATGTCCGGCCTCGCCTGGATTATGATGAAGCAATATTTCACAATCTCATTGAACAAGGCTGCTCTTGCCATAACTGGACGTTGGAAAGGAAAATCTGTTAAAAATGTTTGATGAATTACCATGAGAATCACTATCATATCGAAGATGGTTTCGGAGACTCTCTATTTTACAAGAAGAGCAGAAAACCACATGTTCCTATCTAGATAACATAATTTTGCATCATAATAATATGCAATAATAATATACAAAATTTTAGGTCAACCAAAGATTCAGGTGAATATGTTCAGAAAAAAGAAAGTTTAAATATACGAAGGGAACTCAGGCTTTGAGCTGCCAATTCTCAAGTTTAAGTGGAACCTTCCAGGTGTAAAACGCTATTTACCTGAATTGTTCTGATATGCAAAACGTTATATATGTCTGAAGTATGTCC
>JAUKPT010003711.1:0-11775 GCA_032273505.1 Nanomia bijuga | reverse complement strand
GTGTGATGAACGTTGTCAGATGGCGATCGGATTCACGAAGAGGAAGGCTGTGGTAGCCATTCCAGGCGTCGGTAACGCTTTTCCAAGTGTCACGCGGTATTCGACGGGCAGCGTGGAATGGAGGTTCAGAGTTGTGAGTCTCTCTGCTACAATGTTTATTCAATGGGGAGATATCAAATGTCCTCCGTGGGGACCCATCATGATTCCTCGTGACCATGCGGTGGCATCATGTTACTGGTTCCCCTATGGGTGCTCGTTCGATGACATCAAGCGTTTCATCACGGTGGAGGTCAGAGTATACATTTTTAACAAAGGTGAATTGAGACATGACCAAATGCGTGACCATCCGACGGTTAATCTACGTTTATCGCATGCCAAAAAATCTTCCAAGATCGTCAACGTTAAAGGAATCACTGACTCAGACGCTCAATCCGACTTATGATCACTGAATCATTTCCTACATTCTGGCTTTTAGATGGACGACCTTTATCCTGCAAAGATTTCACTGAACGCAGCAAATAAATCCCCGATCCATATCGATGGAGTATTTTTTGCGCACATCTTGCTGGGAAGACTAAATCCGGTGATACAATTCTGTCTAATGTTGCTATTTGATTGGTTGGCAATTGCCTCATCAAGGATATGATTGGTTCTGTCTCGCTCCATGATCTATGTCAGTCGTGATGCAACAATGCTTCAACTCGGTATAATAGATAGCGACTTTCCAACCGTCGGCAAATATAGTGGAACTTGTGAAACCGATTACATCATATCAAACACACGAAACGACGGATCTGTCTGTGGATCCACTAAAGACGATGGAGGTATTTGTGATTGTCCCCGACGAACAGCTATTCCTGATCGCCCAGAGCACCTTCCATTTCCATGCACCCCTGCCAACAATACCAAGATGCGGGACTGACTTCTAAATCGCTACGCGAGCTCTGCATTCAACATCTGTCCACATCAGCAGTTGCCACGAATGGATGGCCCTCCTGTCGAGATACACCTCCAGGACGATGCGAAACCAACAGCTTGTCACTCTGCGATACCAGTGCCGATGTACTGGCAGGAAAAAGTATACTCTGACCTCCACCGTGATGAAGCGCTTGATGTCATCGAACAAGCACCCATAGGAGAATCAGTGACATGGTGCCACCGCATGGTGGTCACGAGGAAGCATGACAGGTCCCCACTGAGGACAGTTGATCTCTCCCCATTGAATAAACATTGTAGCAGAGAGACTCACAACTCTGAACCTCCATTCCACGTTGCCTGTCGAATACCGCGTGACACTTTGAAAACCGTTACCGACGCCTGGAATGGCTACCACATTCTTCCTATTCGAGAATCCGATCGCCGACTGACAACGTTCATCACACCAATTGGAAGCTGGCAGTAGAAACGAGCACCACAGGGGTATCATCAGGAGACGGCTACAACCGCAGATTCGATGCCATCCTGGCAGAATTTCCACGCAAAGAACGTATCGTAGATGACTCCATCCACTACAACAAAGACCTAGAGGATCACTGGTGGCACACAATCGATTTCATTACCCTCGTTGGTAATTTAGGCATTATACTAAACCCGGAAGAGCTACAATTTGCACAGAAAGAGGTTGACTTTGCTGGTTTTCGAATCACAAGGGACAAGATCGATCTGCTTGACAAATACTTTAGCACAATTAGAGACACCGTCATCAACGACAGACATTCGTAGCTGGTTCGGCCTCGTAAATCAAGTGTCCAATTATGCTCAACTCTGTCAACACATGGCACCATTTCGCCCATTCCTCTTACCTCGATGCCCATTTGAGTGCAATGATACCTTGCACTCTGCCATCTCTTCATCAAAAACTGCCATCATCGACACGATTAAATCTGGCATTGAGATATTCGACTTGGACCGCCCTACCAGCCTAAGAACGGATTGGTCAAAACAGGGAATTGGATACTTTCTCCTCCAGAAACACTGCCCCTGTCCCAATACAGTGCCTGACTGCTGCCCAGATGGTTGGCGCATAACCTTAGCCGGATCCAGATTTCTATATTCTGCAGAACAACACTATGCACCCATCGAAGGTGAAGCCCTTGCAATAAGTTTGGGACTTGAACAAACAAAATGGTTTACCATGGGGTGCAGGAACCTCATTGTTGCGACCGACCATAAGCCACTCATCAAAATCTTAGGCAATAGAACTTTGGATGAAATATCTAATACGAGACTCTTTCGTTTAAAACAGAGAACTCTTCCCTGGTGCTTCAATATCATCCACCTACCTGGAGAATCTAATCATGCTGCTGATGCTGCTTCACGTCACCCTTCGCTAAATGATGACCCACATACATCCCCTGATCGACTTGAATCGTTGATGGCTGCTGCTAATCATCGTGACACAACTGCCCTCACTTCAGTCAACGATATGTCAACCCTTCTCAACGCGATTCAATCTGGATTCCCGGACAACGCACGCAACCAGCCCGCTGTCGCTCCATTCTGGCAATATCGCCTCAGACTACACATATCTGACAGTGTTATTATCTACAATGATAGAGCTGTGATCCCATCCTCACTCTGTCAGATTATCTTGGATACTTTATACTCGGCACACCAAGGAGTATCAACTATTGGAGCCCCGCACATGTACAATAGTATTCTGGCCCGGGATGACCGGGAAGACATTGAACGTACTAGTACTAATTTGGTTAACGTTGGTATGGCCTCATCACTCTGTGATTAACTTAAAGAGTGTTTGAAGGAATAGGATCTTCACATGAGGTTTTCAATCCAAATTCTTTAAAAATAGTTCTTATTTCTTCATCATTAGTTGGTTCAAATGAATCCAAATTCACACCTTCAAATACTTCACCTTCAGCTTCACCTTCAGATTCACTTTCAGCTTCACCTTCACCACTGGGTTCATGATTTGAGATATTTTTAGGATTGATTTCTTGTATTACTTATTTTTCCATTTGTGTAATTTTTGTCTGTTTTTCCTTTTAGTTTAGTCCGTTGATGGCCTAGTTTCTAGTTTCAAAAATATTTTTTAGAGGTTTGAGATCGTTTATCAATGTTTCAACATTTATGTCTTTTGTTCAACGATAACTAATATATTCCATCTTTTTCTTTTGGTTATCGAGTTATTGGTTATCGGAACTTCAATAATAATCGGTTGGTGATCTGTTGAGATGCCATATGTATTGAAGTGTGAAGGAAAGATACAGTGTATACATGAATAAGTGTATTAGTATAGGCTAGTCAGTGCATGCATATCTAAATGAGAAAGTAATATACAAGTTAAGTGCAAAGAATGTATATTTATCAATATGTGCCACTGACTACTTCACACTATATCAGTTTGAGAAGGATTTGCATAAACATGATCAAGCGTGTGCCCATTCTTATGTGTTGGTTCATGAATAACTTGAAATAGTCCATAAGCATTCATCAAGTTCATTAATTTCAATGTATCTATATGATCATTAACATCAGCCCAAACATTAAAATAAATATAATACTATCACAAAGGTCAAATATACTGTCCATAAATCTTTCAAATTCATTACAGAAAGTTCCAGTCTATTTCTAGTTTACAATAGATACATCCCAGCATTACATTTGACTTATTACTAGTTACTAAAGTTATGAAGGAAAATTCAAAGGATGGATACTTAGATGAACTTGCATCACCACGCTCAGGTCTACAGTCAAGATCATTACGATTAATGATTGCAACTCCACCACCACGTTTCTCTTCCCTAAATGCATGAGGAATTCCGAAACCAGCTTCTTTTAATACAGTAGTAAACATATCATTTTCACCATCAAACCAAGTTTCACTTAAACAACTGATTCCAATATTTTTGTTTTCAAATATTTGTAATACCATACCAAGTTTCACCTGATTTAATATTGACCAGAGAGACATTCCAACACATTACTCTACAAACACCTGTCAAACGGTTTTTAGACAGGGTTTTTGGTAATAACGTTGGATTTAGAACAAGTTTTTTGAATTCCTGTAGTAAGGAATTTTGTTTTTCATCTTTCTTTGACACTCGACAATAGCTTCACATTTGTAATAAAAACAAGAATGTCCTTTATGGTGGTAGCCTTCTCTTTCACAATTTACACATTCATAATTATCATAATCTCCTCCTATTTCATTACAATTGTTCGATAAATGTTTTCCACGTCAAAACCCACAACAGCTTTACAATCTTTCTTGTAATGTCCAAATGCTTGACAGCGATTACACCTCTTTACAAAAAAACGATCAAAAACTTTATGGACCTGCGTGGTTTTTGTTGATCACTGTCGTCACTGCTGGAGAAACCCTCAAATGTGTCATCTGAACTAGACGTTTCCCCATATTGATTATCCATATTGTCCATGGCTGGATCATCATCTGCAACCACAGGACTTACTATATCCCGTTCATTCTCACTGCAAACCAACTGAGATGCTTTATCGATATTATCACCATGGTCTTGGTTCTCAAAATCAACGTCATCAACATTCAGGAATTCATCATCTGAATTACCAGAATCGTCCTCGAAATTTGTCAGTTCTGTTGTCTTCTCTACGGATTTCTCATTGATACAATGACTACTCTTATCATATCAGTCCTAGATTCCTGATTTTGGATCTGATTACATGCCATGACATTATTTCTATGTACTTTCTTAACAATATCCAGACATGAGATTTCTTCAGGAAATTCTTGATTTCAAGAAATTTTCATCTGAGGACCCAAAAAAGGGCTTGGCACTGAGAAATTTTACGGAGCCAGAAATATGATTTCCAGGGATCTAGAGTTCTGAAAAACCCAAAATTTTCCCAGGACTTCGCCCCTGGCCCCCATTGGGGGGGGCTTACAGAGCCCCCTAACCCCCCAAGCTGATTTGCTCCTTTGCTATGCTCAGTTGCTGTGACGCTTCGCTTAGTCACTACTCATTATCAATATTGTGTTCAGGAAATTTTTGCAATGAGCAATCTCATTTCTAAATACCTTTGTCTCATTTGATTGTATACATTCAGAATATCCTGATGTTTATCAATAACAGTATAAACTACATTCTCCCAGAAGCTTCGTAATTTACCCGTATCATACTTCTCGTTATGATTATGTAATAAAACTTCATCACCAATTACGATTTCTACACCATGAATCTTTTTATCATAATATTTCTTATTCTGCAATCCACATGTTCATTCTGACAATTTCCATTGCCTGATTCATTGACTTTCTCCAGAATTCTACATATACATTATACAACTTATTTGGCTTTATCAGATTAACCAAATCACCAATAATCTGAAAAATTTCATCTATAGGCAAATCAGGAGTACGGCCAAACAAAAGATAATATGGTGAGAAGTTGGTAGTTTTGTTAACTGTGACGTTGTGCGAAAGCTAATTTTCCTAAATGTGACCATAGTTTCATATAAATAGCAAAATTGCAAAATTGTATAAAATATTTTATTCTGACGATGTGAGGAGTTCCTTACGAAACATGTTAATTTTAGTATGAGAAAAAAGATATGATCTTATTAAAACTTTCATGCTTTTCTTTAAAACTGTCGTAACAATATATATATATATATATACATATATGTAACACAAATGCTGGATCAAGTTAATAATATATTTAACTAAAGGACTCTCAAATCACATTGCATAATTATAAAACAAAAACATAAATTAAATAAATCAACAAACATGAATTAAGTTAGAATAGAATAAGAAGTCAATCAATCATAACATCTTCCTTTTCCTAATAAAGTTTTTTATAGATGTTTATCAGATCCAAAATAGCAATTCACATAATCGTCTAAATATTTTGGTGTAACAACATCACGTGTTTTTCTTGTTGAACCAGATGACACCGAACTAGCTGACTGAGTATCGACAACTGCATCACGATCATGTGTTTGATCTTCACCAATGATTTCTTCACCATCTTCTATGTCTACTACAATGTTCTTATTCTCTTCTTCTACCCTAGTTTAAACTCTTCATTTGTTGGCATCAAATGTACTCTATTTCTTTTAATTTCATTAACCAAACCTTTCTGAGTCCATTTTCTGTACTTTTTATCTGACAATATTCTCACAGTGGTGCCTGGTTCGATATCCAGTAATTTTCTTCCTTGACTTCCTTGTTGAGACACCTTATCATTAACTTGCAATTTTCTAGTATCACACTTTTGAGATTTGAATACAGGTAAGGTTGTTCGAACAGTACGATTTGTCATTAATTGCATTGGTGAGTAACCATCAATTTTCGGAAGAGTGTTCAAAATAAGCAAAGCTAAATAAGGATCTTCATTGGTGAAAAATGCTTTTTTTAGAGCTCGCTTCACTGTCTGAACAGATCTTTCAGCAAGACCATTTGACTTAGGAAAATGTGGACTGGAAAACACATGATGAAAATCCCATTCCTTCTCAAACTTTCTGAATTCATAACTGGTGTATTGAAAACCATTGTCTGATACAATTTTTTTTGGAATTCCATTATGAGTGAATATCTTCTTAATATATTCATAACACAATCTGCTTTAGTATTTCTAAGTTGAGCCACTTCGACATATCCAGAAAAGTAATCTACAACTAGCACATAGTCTTTGCCATACAAAGAGAACAGATCAGTACCAACTTTAATCCAGGGAGCATCAGGTACTTCATGCTTCATGAGTGGTTCTGGAGATTGCTTATTTCGAAAATTAAGGCAAATACTACAATTAGCAACAAGATTCTCCAAATGCTGATTGATGTTAGGCCAAAATAATGCAGCTCTAAGTTTACATAATTATATTCCAAAATGGCCTTGATGTAGGAGCACTTTCATATCCTCCCTCAAACTAGTAGGTACAATAATTCTACACCCTTTTAGAAGAATGCCATTAACATACAAGATTTCATTTTGAATATTTGAGTATGGAAGAACGAACTTATCAATCAGTTCTCTATTTGCAGTCCACCCATTAAAAGTGTATTCTTTTAGCATCTGTAATACTTGGTCAGACTCTGTTTCCTTTCTAAAATGCATCAATTTCTTCTCGCTAATTGGTAAACTATTCACACCTGAGTGAACCTGAAAAACTACTTCTTTTTCAGTTATCTCTTGACATACCTCTGTGAGAGAAGCTCTACTCAATGTATCAGAAGCAACCATAGATTTTCCAGAAGAGTATTGAAATTCAAAATCATATTTCTGCAATCTTATTATAAACCTCTGTATACGTGGAGGAGCAGTTGTATTGACTTGTTAAATATGGATATTCAAGGTCTGTGATCATTCATCGCAACAAATTTAAATACATCCTGACGACTTTTTGTCTCTATTGTGATCATTGATCAATTTCCAATTGATCAATATACAACATTTTTTTTATTGAGTTGAAAATAATTCCCCTTGTATGATGTCATCTCCACTTCTGGTTTGGTACAAAAAAGGCACCAGGTGGCATTTCATTCCTGGGACTTTCCTGAACAAATATCAAACATGATTCCACAGTTGGTTAGTTTGTTACAGTCCTTTCCCTTTATACTATCAGAATTACATTTTATTGTTGACGTGTATTTTGATAATCATTTTTTGTATGATCTATAATGTCTAAGATACTGTAAATAGTTGCTGTAGGGTTTGTCTCAAAATTTTGTTCAAATTATCTGGCTGGCTAGTTTAAAATAGCTAGCATCATCACAAACAGATTGAATCAAAAATACCTGTTTTGATGTTTGTTTTAACTGAATGCTTTGATAACAAAGTTAACTTTGTGAAGCAATCATAAATGATGAAACTTTCAACCAATCAACTGGGAAAATTTAACCATTATTTTGGATGTAATTCCAGGGTGTCAATAATGCCAAGAAAGTTCAGGAATTACAGGAAAACTTTCAATTTTAGCGTTTGAAGACATTTATGAAGTTATAATTTTAGGGGAATTATTTTAAGTTTCTTCAATCATGCTGGTTTAAAACATTTTCAGAGTTTTCTCCAACCATGCATGGTGGACTGTGTTTGCTTCATGGGAAATACCTTCATAGTGCAAGTGCCTTTATTAATTGAATTGATTAAAATGTGTTCGAAAAATACAAATAATGTAATTTAGATCTTTACTTAGGAGTGGACACCTTAATCCTTAGGTTTTAAATGTATTTTAAATATTTAATTGGAACAACGCTAATTTTCTACATTAAGAATAACGATGGATTTATTAAGGTACATTATTCAACATTATCAATAGTTAGTTTGACTTGAAATCCCCAACTAGTCAGAAATGTTATTTTTCCATATGTAATATTCTTTTTGTTGACTTTTTATAATTTGTATAACAATTTTTTTTCAAATTTTCTGTCTAGATATGGCAACATATGGTCAGTCATCTCGTAATAGACCTGCATTATACAAGCCAACAGATTTTGGTAGTCACCAGAAGAGATCCAATTCCTCTTCTAGTAGTGAAACAAAAAAAGAAGAGGAGAAAGTAACATTTAAAATTCAGCAAAGACCACAGTCTGAAGAAAAGCCCATCAAAATGGAACAAGCAGTGAAAGCTGTTAATGTAACTCCTGAAATAAAAGAGGTTGTAAACAAACCTGATGAGAAGCCAGGTGGTGTTGCACAGAAAGATATTGATAGAATAACAAAATTGAAAGAGTTTATGGCAAAACAAGAAAAAGATGATCTACCTAAAACTGGTTTTCAAACTAAATCCAAAGAATCAGGAGCAGCAACCAGTAAGTCCAGTTCCACAGGTACTAAAGATCAATCTACTTCGCCAGTTAAAACAACTGTACAATCTAAATCTTCAACAAATTGCAAAGTTGGTGGTTCAAGTGTGAAATCAAGTAGTTCTGCTGCAAGTTCACCTGGTTTAGTTTCCACTAAACCAAATTCACCTGCTTCAAATAAAGAACAAGATGTGTCGAAAGATGAGAAATCTAGTAAAGGGAAAGATAAGCGTGATTTGAAGGACAACAAACACAAGGGAAGTTGCAGTACTGGGGGAGGCAGCAGTGCTAGACCTTATTCTGGTCGCAATGCCAATAAGAATGTCAGCAAACAGAATCCACCCAGAAATAAACAAAATCAAAATGAGAAACAAGCAGCATGTAAACCAAATAGAAGCAATGATCCTAGCCAATCATCTAAATCAAATAAACCAACAAGTGCAAACAATGGTGGAACAAGACCAAAAATCATTAGTTCCAAGGCCTCTGGCAACAGTAGTAACAATCGTCTTTCTAACGATTCTCACAAAAACAATCGTTCATTTGATCGTCAAAATCAAATGAATGTGAATAGTTATTATTCTCAAGCAAACAAGATGTCTGGATTTCCAAACAATGAACCACCACCTTGGTTAACATTGCCTTATTCTATGAATGGTATGCACCTGAGTAATCAAAGTATTCTTGGCCAACCACAAGGGCCACGGTTAGACTTTAATCAAAAATCTTTGCCTTCTCAAGATAAAAACCCTGAACAAAATAAAGGAGTTCCTGGTAGTATTTCTACTAATTCTCAAAAGAAAGTTGTTACAGTTGCTGCTTCAAAAGATAAATCTGAGCAGAAAAAAAGTCTCGACTTTGTGAAGAGCTTTTTCGATAATGACCCTGAAGTGCAGTATAATCGAAAGTTAAATGCAGAAACAAAAAATTCAGCAATTAAACAACCTGTTGTATCTACTCCTAGTGTGACTCCAAAAGATGATCCACAAGTTAACAGATTACTTTTGAACAATCATAATCAAGTCAACAGTCATACCAATAGTCATATGAATGCACATTTGAATAGTCATATTAATGGACATGCGAACAGCCACATACACAGTCCATTGAATAATCAGGTAAATAATCGCATAACCAGTCATGGAAATGTTCATGTCAATAGCCAGAGTTTTGTTCATCCTAGTTCTCATATTCAAGCTGGTCAAATACCTGGTTCACATATCCCAGGATCAATGGCTACAACTTATTCCAGTGTTTATCATCAATCCAATATGTCAAATATGGCTCCAAATAGCTTGCATCCTAATCCGCAATCTGCACATTTTCAAGGTATCTCAAATTTTCTTTCATTATGGTTAGTATTTAGTATTATTGGAGGGGTGTACAATTTATGTCAAGCTGAAGGCTCATCATGAATTTTCATCGCATGGAATTTAGTTTTACACATTTCCTGAGAGGATCACGCTGATTCTATGCTCCAAAAGATTTTTATGGGTATTTTGTTGAAGGCAGTCCTGTGATTTTTATACATTTTGAGTTGTCCTTTAAAAGTGTGGAGCTATTTTTAGTCATCTAAATTGTTTCAAATACTTAATTTTACTTTTTGCGAAGAGTCTTCATTTATTTATTTATTTATTTTTTTTATTAAAGAAAAAATATTTATAGGCCTATTGGCCTCTATAAAATGATCTACTATTCTATACTATTCTTGTGATCATATTTTAACTGGTGGTTTAGCCAGTGTTGGTCCAAACGGTTCTTGAATGAGTCAATTGAACTTGCATTAATGACAGTTCTTGGGAGGGTATTCCACGAGTTGACTGTCCAGCTGTAAAATGAGTTGTGATTGACGCCTCTTTCACCATATAATACTTAAGGTAAACAGAGTTGGAATTCATGCCTCCTACTAGGTATGTTATTCTTCTTGAAAAAGGGCAGTATGGTGTTCGGATCATAAAAATGGAAGTGTTTATAGACTTCTATCATATCTCCTCTAAAAGGGCAGAAGTGTTGTTAGTTGGTAGTGCTTAAACCTCACCTCATAAGGAAAACTTTTTAAACCGTTGACAAGTTTAGTTGCTTGCATTTTTACTGCCTCAATCAAATCAATTTGTTTTTGAAAACAAGGTGATCAGACATATTCCAGATGCTGGTGAACAAATGCACAGAAAAGTTTTCTAAACGAGCTTGCATCAAGAAATATAAAAACTTATGAGACCAACGATAGAGTATGCAGTATTAACCTTTCTACTTATGTGAACTTTAAACTTAAGACCAATCATAGGTGTCTTTATCACTCTGTAAGTTTTCTGCATTTTCTTGTACAATTTCTTTAAAGATCTTGATGAGAGGAGATATTATAGAGGATGTCATTTATATAAAGCACAAATAAAAGAAGCCCAATGACACTACCTTCAATTACTATATTCAATTTTGTATTATTATTATTATTATTATTATTATTATTATTATTATTTGCTGGATATATTTTCTTAACTAGGTAATAGTTCCAGATTTACATCCATCTAAGCCTAAAGAAAAGATAAAATTTATGATACAAATTTAAGGATATGAGCAACAAATGATTTAAAAATATCTAGACTGAGACAGAAGTGTCAATATCTCAGGTTTCCCATGATCGTTTTTTATCCGGTTTTTGGGAAATGAAAGAAGATGATACGAAAAAAAGGTCAGAGAAAAAAAACTCGGAAAAATGAGAAGGAAGATGGCGAAAAATGAAGAAGAAAATCAGTAACTATGAGAAATAAGGATCTTAGATAGCTAAATCGGTATTGGTTTGAAAGCTCTATCTTTTCTGTGTCCATTGACTATATTCATTTGCCAGAGATCAATATTTCAGGAGATATGACTCTTTTTGTAACACCCCCTACTTTTCTCTTAAAGCAAAAATCTGGGTGTCATCTTATCAAAATTAAAACATAAACAAACTATGATTATCGTGCGATAGGAATGTTTAAAATAGTAATTAAGTAATTAAGTAATTAAGTTGCATGAACTCGACAAAACATTTGA
>JAUKPT010003710.1:0-11777 GCA_032273505.1 Nanomia bijuga | reverse complement strand
TGTATTGCTTCAATATAACTTGAACATATACTTAACACTTGATCCAAATTTATTTGTAGAATGTCACGCGAAATTTTAAGTTGAATGGACAACTAGGGGCCAGAAAAATCCAGAAAACCTAAATCTACCTTTTGGGGTGCATACCAAAAACTATGGGAAAGTTTGACCAATTATAATTAAATGTTGCCATGTTGATAAAATGTGATTAACCACCAGGAAAGTTTTTTGCCTGTAGGTTGTTACTATTTACATTGATCTTGGGGTTGAAAATTGTTTATACCGGCGTCTCTGAGTGTTTAAAAAACATCAGCTTTTTGGGGTGCATCGTCTGTACATAGTAATGACTTGTTTGAATTGCTTTCAAAACAATATGATATTGTCTCATCTTCACACAACCATTCAGCAATTTAGAAACAATGGTAAATATTTTGGCCAATAGACTGCACCCTAAAGCAGGGTAAAAATATAAAAATGATGGGGGATGAAATAAAAAAAAATTGGCTAAAATATTTACCGGTGATGAAAAACAAGCTTAAACTCACCAATAATATTTTGAATTAACCTTCATAGAAAAAACATCAAGGACATTTTGAGGTTTGATTAGCTTGCTTTAGCATATCTTTAAACCTACTAGGCGTAAATTACACCATTTATATAAAAAAAAGAGGAGAGGTTTCTTCGGTTAACAAAGAAAATCTTAGCATACAGCTTAGAAAAAATAAGTTATACCTCTAGTAGAAATAATACAAAAACATGATCAGAATAAGAATCAAAACTTCCGAAATTTGCGTAGGGATTCTCTTCGCCGGCAGGTAGAGCATGAGCATTTTACTGAACTTAAATTTCATTGGCACGTAGAACTCAAACCACAAAAAAGAATCATTATCGATAATAACGTAAAACTGTCAATCGAAATCGAGTTGACTAAAATGCTAATGCTTTCTGGAAACGAGAGGTACAAGAAAACTTCTTCCCAAAAAACAAATCCACTGGGATAAATGTGAAATGGATAAATTTGTGCCTGAAAGATTAGTGTTTAAGCCAGCCTGGAGCTAATTAAAATCATTTTTTTTTACATAGACATGCATCCTCAGAGTATCTATTCATACTGTCAATGACAATATAAGAGAAGTAAGCCATGCCTATTTGATCTCCTACCAAGTATGTCGATCGCTTCTCGCCACAGCAAGCTTTCAATATAGACGTCTATTGACATTGAAACGCATATCCTAGATCGAGGTACTTTAGAAATAATTGTGTTTTTACTACACAGCATCTTCATGCAGATAAGTCGCAAAGCTCCATTAAACACCCGATATGAACATTTGTCAGTCAATTTATGGAAGATTTAGTTAAATCTGTTGTGCGTTTCAAGATCTCTTACTTTCCATGATCACAAGTACCTCTTGTTACCTTCGCCAGTTTTCGCGTAAAAGAGTATTTTAATGTATTCATATCAGGATATTTTATTAGTAATATTTTTTTAAGCAGAAAAATATCCATGGATACAGATCTGATCCCAAAAGCATCACTTTGCTCACTCAATTTCCAATAGAACTTTCTCCCCCAGGCCTCCCTCAGCCTCTACCATAAACATCAGATCAATCCGTTTCCGTGATGCTGCGAGAACAGTGCACTCAAAACAAATGCGTTCCAAGAATTCATCAAGTTCAAACCGTCTTGTGGAACATTCTAAAAAATCTTGAAACGCACAATAATAAATAAGTTCTAATAACAAGTCACTTTCACATAACTAAAATATTGTCCGAAATCCGTACTAGATCTCGCACGGACATTAAAGTAATAAAGTGTGCGTGTAGTGTTATAAGTTCTCAAAATAATCGTGCTAACAGCGTTTATGCGTAAAATATCTGCACAAGGAGCGAGTGCATTGAGTAACAGTTCATAGCTATAAAACAAAGTGATAAATAGTGCTAAAGTGGTAAATATAAACATACCTTAACGGGATATTTTTCTGGCCTGATGATGGTATGAGATATAATGTGAGGAGAATGGGCACTACTGTTTTTAACAGTTATGCATTTTTCAGTTACCTCGTCATCATCATCCGACAACTCATCGTGCACCGGTTGTTTATCAAGTTCGGAACTTTGAAAATGCGATCCGACCCAATCGATGACTTCTTTACTTAAAGTGAAGGATTTGTGGATGAAGCTTTCTTCGTGCGATGAATGTGATGAATCCACACTTTTCACTCGTTCGAATGGTGGTCCAGGTGGCTTCTCCTCCTCATCGTCACCTAGAACACGTGATATGGACGAACACAACATGTCAACATACTCGTCTTGTACATCGTCATCATTGATGGCAACCTTAAGGACCTCGAGTGCAACATCCACCTCAGTATTGGGGTCAGTAGCTTCTGGCTCATTTAATGTTACTGATTTTTCAACACCTAACTCTTCGATTACAGGCGATTTCATATGAGGTAATATTTGGATTTCTTGAATGGATGTCGTATCTGAATATCCATCACAGTCTATAACAATATTATCATGAATCTCTTCAAAAGTTAGGTCGCTATTATTAAAGTAACGAGGAGAATATAAATTGTCATGTAAAGAAATCACTGCTGTATCTGATCCTTTTCCAGCTTCTTTATTACACATATCACTATTAATGATGTTCTCAGATAGACATGGATCCAAAGGAACAATAATAGGCTGGCCTATGGACACATTATCTAAAGGTTCATCCAATTCATTAGGAAAGGAATATGGTGTTGAAGGAAAAATGGTCGTTAAAGGGGTTGAAGTATCGTCTTCGGTGTTTATATCTATATAAAAGTTGGCTCTAGGCTCAATTGTATTAAGTCTACTGACACATCCATTCTCCTGATCGATGTGAACAAGAACTTCGTCGGAAAGATCGCAGACATTCCGTGCGCTACTAGATGTGGAGTGACCAATGGTTTCTACATCACCGGAGGAATCAGGTGAGGATTCAGATGAGGAGGATTCGTGACTCTCTTCCAATTCTAAATGCTCGTAAGTTATATCAGTCGTCTCTATAATAACCTCTTCAGATTCATTAAAATTCGACGGTTCCTCAGTAATAATAGATAATTCAACAAAATTAGATCGATTTTCAATTCCATAATCACTTTCTTCATACAGTTGGTTAAACTCATTAAGTTCTTCTATGATTTGCTCCATATGAGATAAAAAGTCTTCATCGGGTGTACATTCTAATTCTATAGACGGGCTATGATTGACCACAATGACTTCCTCACATGTAGTGTTTCTGCTCTCAATCGTTGTGTCTACTTCACAACTTTCCTCGTCGATATCGACCTGTTGAAAATCGTGATTAGAATCTGTTTCTAGAATAGCGTTAGTCTGAATATTAGGTGTAACAATATCAAAATCTAATCCCATACAATGAGAAATTTCTGTACTTACTTGAATCGAGTCCAAACAGTTCTCGTCACTCTCATATTGTACATCGACGAACACTTCTTCGCCGTCATGATCACTCGTCGATTCGTACGCATCGTAACTCAGTTGGTCGGGGCTCACCCCGGTCGGTAGCGGTGTAAACGGCCGATCATCGTGTTCGTCACTCATCGATTCTTCCTCGCAATCAATCACTGCAATCGAGAGAGATTCGTGTGAGAGATTTGAAAAGATGTAATGCAAATCCTGGCTCAACTTTTTTGCTTCAGGAATTATAATCGATTCTCGCGCATACGATTTACGATTTATCTCGAGAAACGATTCGCTGTTGTCATGGTTGTTAAAATAGACTTGCAAACAACGAAGAATCTCGTTCGCCTCGAGTTCAATTTCAACCATATGTTTTATGTATTTTTTTAATCTCGCCATATTACGACGATATTTCCCAGGTGCTGAGAATTTGTCGGTTGTCATAAGTTCGCCCTCCCCTTCCAGCATTTGGTCTTTAGCACATTCAATCGCGTCAATATTTTGAGCTTCCTCCTGGCATTCCTCGATGACAGGTTTTATATTTTCAATAATGTCTAAAAAGTCTAAGCCAGTCGATTCAATAGCTTTAAGTAAACGAATATCGTCATTTTTACCATCTAAAAAAAATCAAATAAACATTAAAAAGTAAGGTAAAGCAAGCAATGTCACCCCAGTTAGTCACCTAACTTGGGTAATAAATATTTTAATTGTCATCAAACACATGAAAATAAATACAGTACAGGTAAATCAAACTCTGCATTCGAAATACTTCCGTGAATTATGTGAAATTCGGTTCGAAGAAAGATTTACGATCGGATATCTATGTGTGGCACGAAGAGACACAAAAAGGACACGAAGCAATGTGCAAATAAGTTTTAAGTAGCGGTGATTAATAGACAGGAACTATACTGTGATGTCAAATGAACGAATTAATTAACAATTCACAAATCAATCGTCAAGTAGTAATATGCAAGTTGTAAACATTTAAAGAAAAAACCTACCTTTGTTTTTTGCGATAGCTTCCTCGTTTTGATCGATATAAACGTGCCACAGCGTAAGAAATCCTGTCGATTTCTTGGTAAAATCTACAGATTGTTGCAAGTCAAGGATAGCGCCTTTGAATCTAATCCCACCATTAACGTAAAGTTCATAATGACAAGACGCCCGATCGAATAGTCTGTCGGCTTCTTCGATACCAAGTGTTTCTGTTTTTATTGGTTTGAAGGAACATACCATGATATTAGGCGCCTCGTCACATACACTTATTAAGGATATATTATCACCATCAATGTCATCATTTTTTAGGTTTGTATGAGAACTTACCTGGTCTGTAGTTTTCTCATCTTCTGTACACGAGACGGTATCGGATGGATACTCGACAGTAATCACAGGAACATCTGATGACGCACTCGTGTCCTAAATACAAGTTAATAGAAATTAGTGGGTCTTCATTTGCTGTTTAAAGGGTGCAATCTTCTTGACAACATGAACATGAATTTTATGAGGAAAAAAGCATTTCACATCTTATTTTGAAACGGTTCAGGGACTAAAGAATTTAAGCAAAACGAGTTGGGTGGGGATAGTCTGTTATAAAATGATCAAAATTAAAGGATTAGTATCAAAACATCTAAAATCCAGGGCTTAATGTTAACTTTATTATCGAATAAACCAGTACAAATTAATAATCAATTGTTAAGCTTAGCTAAAAGATTAAGACTGAAAACATAAATAATATATGGAGTCGCTGATGTCAAATAAACAGGACATTTTAGATATCTTGCACGATTTTAGAGATTCTGATAACAAATGAGTACCATCAGAACGTTATAATTCTAAATAGGAGAAAAATATTCACTGACTTATTCGACTTCGAGTTTCTAGTATCATTATCATGAAAATATAAAAATATAAAATGATGACTCTGGATGACTTTGCATGAGAAGTGATGATGGGAGACGTTATGAACCTGCGAGACCAACAAGTAAGAAGATATGTGAGACCAACAAAGCATGCTTCCCGTTAATGGTTTGAAAGTACTTCCAAGACAAACCACTCAAGTCTGCCAAGTTGGAAGTAATCAGTAATACAAGAAGTAATACAAGCTTCTTTATGTAATCGGACAGTGAAATGACACAACAGGAAATCGTTCTGCTTTTATGCAAAACTACATAAGTGACTTCCAATACAGAAACTGTCATTGCCATAGTAACATAATAAGAGTGCTGAAATAATGCTGCTAATCTATCATGCATGACACGAAAATGAGAAATGGGCAGTCAAAGTCACTACCTTGTAGACACGAGCTTATAAGTTAAACTCTTGCTTAACCATAACTCTAATATATTCTACAAAACAGTTGATTGTATAATAGTCCCGGCTAAGTGCCTCGGTGGCTACCGCCTCGGCCAAAAATAAAACCCAGGGAGGAAATCCTCGGAAGCATGCATCACCGAGGACTTCCCCGGCCAGTTACACAAACCCCATAATTATTTAAAAAAAACAAATCCCCAGCAAAATATTTATTCCCTTTTCAAAAATATAAATAATGAAGTTCATCCCCGGTTAAATTTTTTGAAGTCAATACGTAAGTTAAATCAGTCGCTCGTTTTCTTCCCCGGCCAAATTATCTGACAATCTTCAAACTCGGCAAAAGTCTTTTCCACGGCAGAAATGAAAGTGACCACCGAGGCACTTGGTCGGGATGTCTATATGCAATATGTTAACTTTTGACACTTATAATACTTCAAGTTGGAAAACACGAGTAATACATCATACCGAAAAGCAGTTAATCGAAAGTTGTAATTAATTGTTCCAGGCCTGAAAAAGCAACCCAAAATTGTAGGTTTTTAACTTTTCTTTCTACAAGTGCGTGTGGTTAGTCGATTAAATGGTTTAGATCTTTTTAGACAACAAACAATCTCACATAGTTTAGATGTTCCCTCTTAAACATAGTTGTATAACCAATTTTAGAAACATTTTGAGCGGAAGGTAAGAAAGGATAAGTCATACTCGTTAAAATGATAAGCAAGAGAAAGATCAACTGAAGTGTTAATCAAATTAAAATAAAACTCCTTGAGTATAAAATTCTCAGAATTTTTATCTCGTACCATGGATATGTTATAGGGCTTTACAAAATACATCCAATGATGTAGTATGTGATGATTTACCATCTAGTTGCGTGGGAAATGCGGGTCATATAACTGCTCAATTTGATTCTTTTTAATATATCGCCATAAAAATGACCACGATAATAAAATTTTATGACCCAACCTCTCTGATCCGAGCATGGGAGATTCCAGTCCTAATCTTAAGGGGTCTATGAAGAATACAATTATAATGATTTTTGTATGGGGTTTCGCTTATTGTCCTCTACACATCAACACACAATTACTTGTAGGAACTATATATTTCGCAGCGTTCACTGTTCTACGTTTAATGTTTTGTTTCACTAAAAGCAAAAAACAAAAAAAAATTAAGCTTAAATATAACAAATACAAGTAAAGGGAAGTGACATCAAACCGTATTGGACATTTGGGGTCCTCTTCTTTAGAAGACTATATTTTTGCGTGTAATTGATATGAACACTCATTCTAGATAATAGATTGATCCTCTTATTAATCGAAACCCCATCTTAATTGCTTTTTGGGAACAAAAATATAACGATTTAAACTCAAAACAAAAATGGATAAAAAAGTAATATCTATTTTTAAAAGCAGTGGATAAATTGGTTTCTAACTAAAGAAGTACTTGTTCAATGAAGCCTGAATTTGGAAGTGTTGATTTTAAGGGTCTAATAACTAAGTCAACCAAAACTTAAGTGTTAAAAACACAATATGGATAAGTACGTCACACTCCTTCTTATATATGAACGATTTTCCATGTATGTAATTTATCCAGAAACAAAAGATGAATTTTTAATTCTATGTACCAAATATTAATCACAATACCGTGAAGATTAAAGTTATCAAGCTTTTGAAGATATTAACGCAACACAACATGGATAAAAAGATAACAGACAAATTATGTATGTCAAGAAACTTATGATAACACCCTAAAAACATGCACCGCATATTGATGCGATAATTTCTAAAATATGAACTAATAAAAGCATAAATTTTCAGAAAACTGTTATAAGTGATCAACAAATCAACTTGTTAACCAACAAAGATAGGATTATAAAACGTAATTTTCTCGCATGCTTTTAATATCAATTTTTGTTAAGATTTTTATCCACTTTATGTAAAGTTTCTTTGAATA
Organism: Nanomia bijuga; assembly: GCA_032273505.1. Taxonomy (NCBI): domain Eukaryota; kingdom Metazoa; phylum Cnidaria; class Hydrozoa; order Siphonophorae; family Agalmatidae; genus Nanomia; species Nanomia bijuga. Next base: position 4,074 of record JAUKPT010003710.1, on the reverse strand, counting down.
TAATTAGCAATTATTTATCCTTTAATGCTTGATTTGTGACAATGATTTATTGATTTTTGCAAAAAGCGAAAATCAGTCATTTAATGGTACATCTTTATCCATAAGTTGTCGAAAAATTGTTAAAATAGTGTAAATTAACAGTAAGGCTTTTTGATATATGTTAATGAATAGGATTGAGTCTTCAAAGTTGAATTTGCTGATTTTTTAAATGTCCACAATCTGGTTAGATATTTATGAACATGTCCAATTAGAAAATAGGGATAGTGTTCATTAGGCAAAGATCTTTCTGTTAAAATGGTGTACTAGTTTCAGGTAGAACATTAATGATAAACTACTAGCATTAAATAAACAGAAATCGAAAGACGAATTATAACAAGGGACTGATACTACTACTACTACTACTACTACTACTACTACTACTACTACTTCTACTACTACTACTACTACTACTACTACTACTACTACTACTACTACTACTACTACTACTACTACTACTACTACTACTAATAATAATAATTTCGATAGTTCAGTGCTACAAACACATGGTCAATATGAAATATCCCACAAACAAGGCAAAAGGCCTTGAACAATTCAATCACTCTTTGTGCACGCACATGTCCAGGATACTGTTGGTCTCAGCACGTCTGTAGATGACATAACCAGGTATAAGTGGTTCGTCTAGAAGGATCTTCATATAACCATCCAGTTTGTTCTTGAACACTTCTTTGGTACAATTTTTTAATTCCCGTACCTTCCTCGGCAGTAAGTTGAACAGTAATGGTGCTTTGACATTAAAGCTTGTATTCCTCAGTGCTTGTGGAACTCCTGCGTACAAGTGGAACATGACATAATCGTCCAAATCGTATATGCTCCTTAGTGGTAATTCTATCTGAGGGACTGGTATTTGGGACTATAACTTCAATTATCTTCCAGAGATAAATCACTTTGTAGCGCTCTCGTCGTCTTTCCAGCGAATATCGATTCAGTTTCTTGAGCTGCTCCCAATATTTTCAAGCGTACAATCCATCAATCTTTTTCAGAAATGTTCTCTGTACTATCTCCAACTTCTGTCTGTCCTTGACGCTCAAGGGTGAACAGGGAACAATAGTCATGATGTGGAAGCACCAGTGCTTTCCAAAGAGTCAACATGAGTGGGGTTTCTCAGTTTGATTGTCCATAAAATCCATCCACTCATTTCTTTCATTTTCTCAACTAATTTATTTAAATGGGAGGAAAAAGCACAATCAATATCCATCAATACACCTAGTCTTTTACACAATCCTTTTCCTTTATCTTCTTAACAGAAGGTGAAAGATAGTCAGAATTTTCCTAAACTTTCGATGAACCATGGCGGAATAGTTGAAACTTGGTGTCATTAAGGGTCATGTCATTGTCGTCTGTCCAGTTATAAGCAATATTAAGGTCGCACTGAAGTTTGAACGCATCCATAACTGTTTCTATTTCTTTTAACATGCGGGTATCATCCGCAAAACTAGAGAGGGATAAATATTTTATACCATATAAAACAACTATATGAAGATAGAACAAATCGAATTTAAAAAAAATGAGTTCTTATAGGAAAGTAAGGGGATATTGCAACATCAACTTTATTGAGATTAGAGAAACTAAGCTTCGTAGTATGTCAGGTCCACTTATAAAGGCGAATTTGCACTCAATCTCCTCATTTAGAATGTTTATTGCGATAAGATAATGATAGCAACAATAGATAAATAATGGAAGCAGTAATATTTCCAGGAATTATTACTTGACATGTAAACAGGTATGACTCACAAAGAACACACGACACATGTCAATTCACAAACCAAATAGAAGAGAATTAAAAACACTTCCTGCAGAATGAGACACTAATAAGTAGATATTTCAAATCTAAACAACTGGCTTAAAACTGTTGCTGGTGGAGATTAATAATTCTTTTTTTTATACAAAATTTCCAAGATAAAATCCAATTTTTTGACCAAAAATGTGTTTAGATTGTTATACAGGTTTAGTTTAATAATTCACATACTTCAGTTTAATACCATTTCCAGTACTTTTGATTCTCTTAATCCTTATACTGCATAGGTTTTTTGTTTTTTGTTTTTAGTTTTCCAACCATCTATGTTTGAATAAGTTGAGATCAGATAAAATCTTCTTTACCACAACCATTTAACCTTAATTCAAAGATAATTACAGATAAACTTCCAGATTTATCAAGAAAATTCAAAATAAACCTCATTTTCCCAGAGTTTTAATGCTCTTGTGGCAAAAAGATTTCTGATGCTTCAACTGAAACGTTAGAAAATAATTAGCTAATTGACTTAAGAACAGTCGAAGACCCCAAAATTGACTATATTTGAAACAGACTAAATGGAGTGTGGCTGTTAGGATAAAAGCACAAAATACTTTCTTTTTCCATATGACACCATAACGATGCAATAGTAAGCTTTGAAGATTAATAGTATGTATATAGTCTGCACATGCATCACCTGAGTATAGTAATTGGTCAGAGATATGTTATTAGTGTTATTAGTTTATTTTTGATATAATAAATTTCATCATGTCGAACATAACTTGTTGATATCACTTAAATCGCAATAAAATGATGTCTAGGTTATGATAATTGCAATGCAAACGAATAGTTCATTGTATGATGATAAGTGTCTGTAAAAGATGGTTTATTAGCGTGACATAGTATGAACCCTTTGTATATACCATATGTTAATATAATTCAAAGTAAATGTAGGCTTGCCAAATAGTTGCAAGTATATTAATGCAGATCTGATGAGACAACTGGATATGTGCCATTTCTAAAATTGATTACACAATCGTACAATTTCATATCAAAACCTCATTTCGACATCTAATATAATATTTTATTATCGTTTAAAAATCTTTTACTGATTGGTTCACTGATATACTTGGCTGTCGCCCACACCCTCTTATTGAAGTAAAAATTTTCTTTCGGCATTTATTATGTTGTATCTTCACAACGAGCCAATGTGCAGATGACATATGAGTACTGGTTTTATAAAGTTTGAGAAATAAAATGAAATGGAAAGAGGTCAGAAATACGATTCAACCAAACTGCACTAGGTTTATAAAACCACCAATTCCATCTTCAGATTTTCTCAACATCTTTGTGTGGAGCAACTTTAAAATGAATCGATTAAGACGTGTAATGAATCGATTCAAGACATCATGATGGCAAGATACGAATGAAAATCAGTGATAGTAATGAACAAAAAGATATATTTGCTTTCTTTACATCTGTTATAACAATATAGTAAATTAGGACTATTTTTCATCTTGTTACTATATTTAGATACTTTTATTACATTCATTTCAGTGTATTCCTTCTTAATGCCAAACAACTTCCTATTCTTTTTGAACCTCATTTAGTAACGATTTAATAAGTTAGTTCTTTAATGAACATTATATGAATTAAAAGATTTAGTTTATAACAAGATATAAAATAACATAACAGCCATTTGAATCAAGGCAAGCGTTCAACAATACCTTATAGTATTGACATCATTGTAATATTTTTTCTACGAGCGATCTTCCCTAGTTTTCAACTTCCCTTTTCTTACCTTATTACATTGCATATAAATGGCCTAGTGGATACGACATAGAACTCTCAAAACTGAATATGGTTTAATATGAGTTCAGTTCATGCTCTCGGTCAATTGAAGTCCAGTTCTAAAATCATTTCACTGTATGACTGTTGGGTCAATCCGTGCTATGTGCGAGAAAATGACTAGTCAGTTACTGTTAGTTACTCTGTCTGTTAGTGACGGGATACGGTGAGATATGCGGTTTGTAATTCGTATTTAGGACGAGGCGTAAGACGAGTGCAAATACGAATTACACACTGCATATCTCACCGTATCCCGTCACTAACAGACCGAGCAACGAATTTGTCCCACCGAAAATCTATGTCACTACAATTATATCATTAATGACACTACATTGCAAATCATTGTTTTCAAACGAAATTTATCTTTTCTAGAAATCTAGTGACGGGAAACCGTGAAATATCCCGTCGGCACGTGATCCAATACTGATATTACTGAT
>JAUKPT010003709.1:0-11779 GCA_032273505.1 Nanomia bijuga | reverse complement strand
TGATAAATCATGCCAAGTTTATTATTACTTTATCTTTTATTAAACTTATTTTTTAATGTATTTTATTTTATTTTATTGGGGGGTCCACATAATCCGTAGTTTATTTGACATGTAATAATCAAAATGATAAAGCATACAAGTTAACTTTAAGTTTTGTAATAGTCTCATCTGTGTGTATGCATCATTTCAATAAATATTATTGAAATGATTTCAAACTTTTTCTCTTAAATTCTCAATACTCAAAACCGTGCATATGTTGTTCGAATATCATGTACAGAAGTGTCTGATAAATCTAACATAGTGATAATATAACTTTTCATATGATAAAACTTTTACAGACTAAATTATCTTCAACATTATAAATAACAACTTAAAGTTGCTATGTTCCCAGTGTGCACAAGGCGTCTAAAACACGTCTTGATACGGTCCTTAGAGGACTCCAAATCAGGTCCGAAATTGGGTCAAATGGCGACGCTTTTCAATGTCCATATTGGAGGTCCAAAGGACATCTATATTGGAGGTCCAAAAGACGTACATATTACAGGTCTAAAATACGTCCATATTACAGGTCCAAAAGACGTCCATAATACAGGTCAAAAAGACGTCCATAATACAGGTCCAAAAGACGTCCATATTACAGGTCCAAAAGACGTCCATAATACAGGTCCAAAAGACGTCCATATTACAAGTCCAAAAGACGTCCATATTACAGGTCCAAAAGACGTCCATATTACAGGTCCAAAAGATGTCCACATTACAGGTCCAAAAGACGTCCATAATATAGGTCCATAAGACGTCCATATTACAGGTCCAAAAGACGTCCATATTAGGTCCAAAATTTGTCCCTATTATAGGTCCAAAAGGAGTCCATATTAGGTCCAAAAGACGTCTATATTATAAGTCCAAAAGACGTCTACATTAGGTCCATGAAACAGGTCCAAATCAGGTTCTTAGTGGACATCCAAATCAGGTCTGAAATTGGACCAAATGGTGACGCTTTTCGAGGTCTATATTGTATGTCCAAAAGACTATCATGTTGCAGATACACATGCCGTCTACATTACAGATCCAAAGTATCTTAGACCACAAAATGTGGCTGTGATTTGTGCATCTTTGATGTGGTGAGGGGAGTAAGAGTTGTGTAAGTCGATGCTGATGTATTGATGACATGGGGTTCAGTCAGGGATATATTTGGTGATGTGGGTGGGCAGCTTGTTTCATCGTCTTTTTCTGAATCGAGATCAGAATTCATTATCAGATCTTTAAATTTCTTATTCTTCACTGGTATGCTGCGCTGAAACCCTAGAAATGTATAATTAAGAAATATTATTCGAAGGATGCAAGCACCAGACATAATAGTGGGTTCAAAATTTTCAACCTGAAAATCTAGAACTAGCTTAATAGCAGGAGGATATTTAAGAACCTCATAAAGACTAGAAATAGCATTTCTGAAGACTTCAAACCTTGAATTCAGGGAAATCTCTGAATACATTTATGTCTGATGCACTCAACATAACCAGGAAAGTTAAGAAACAGGCCGCCACGCAAATTGCATTTTTGCTAAGGAAAGATTTTCCACTAAAAGATCCAAGGACAATTTAATGATCAAAAAATACTTCACTACTGACGACTTAATTTGTCCTTGATATAAGAAAAACAATATTAATTTTCCAATAAATTTCGTCACTTAAACCACTTTCCAGAAAAAACAGGACTGTCACATTAATATTCAACATGAAAATTACTTTAATTAAATATACTTACTTTTTCCTCTCTTCAATGGCTTTTGGCTGATCGTCTCTTCTATTTTGGAGGCAGATGTGTATAAATTATTTAGCATATGTTCTTTACATAGTTCTCTTCGAACACCTGATAACTTTGTTTTCATCAAGGTGAATGATCGCCAATCATCTGCTGGCAAAATCCATTTTAAAACAGCTGTCTCTGTGACGATATTTTTCGGTGGCCAATATACTAGCATCTTTACTTTGTCTACCCAATGGGCAGGAAGAGTCTCGACCTTTTCTTCGTCATCCTCGTACCAAACAGCAATAGTCCATAATCTACTTGAAAAAATTAGACAGCTGCATGATAAACCAACACACCAATCACAAGACCCTCCTGCATGTTCAATAACTGTTTGGATTCTGACATAATACAACTGAATCACAAAAATTCCTTAATTATACCCCCAGCTACCAAAAGTCTAAATTATTACTTTTGACTAAAAATGTGGAGAAGGTAAAATGTGTAATTGTAAGTTAACTTTGTTTAAAATACCAAAAATGCTAGAAAAATGCTAAATTATCATAATAATTAACTTTAATCTTGCCCTGTTTTTCTGTACTTGGCAGATATCCAACATAATTTAGAATAATGCAGATAAGCAACTGTAATGACTATTTTCCCACCTCAATAGATTGAAAACCTCTACTCGTTGCATGAAAATCACCCAAGCTTAATTGGACCCCCCTCCCCATAAAATATAAGTATCACAAAAAGTATTTCATAAAATTGCCACAAAATGATTTCTGACATGGTGTGAGATTTTTTAATAAAAAAGATCTCAACAAAATACTACCAGAAATCAAGAATTATCATTATGAAATTATACTAGTACAATTATATTAAGAGAAAATTTTGAAAATAAAAGCAGGCATGATAAGACTAACTAGCATATATATTTAACTTCTAGAATCATACCTTCCACTCAATACCATGAATCAATGGGATGATACATGGCCATCCTTATATGGTAAGCTGACACATTTTCGCACTGATGCTGGTATCTGTACCTGGGTGAAAGATGTGTTGGGATCTAACATATGAATTTGTCTATCCATTGAGTCGACAGGTGCTGTAAAGAAGTTTCGCAAATTGTCCATTCGATAAAATCTGCAGATAACGTTAGTCATAAAGTGTCAGTCTTCAGTGACCTCTCTTTTGGTGCTTTACTCAACAGGATCTGACGTTCCCCAATTCTTTTCCCCATCTCAACTATGGGGTTCCTCTTCCCCTTCACCGACTTTTTTAGCGTAGGAATCATAGCCCTCAAAGGAATGTTGCAGCCAAATGCTTATAAGCATTTTTGAGGGCTACGATTCCTGTGTGCATCAAAAAACTGCGTAACTCTGTCGCTTTCCAGTAGTCAAGATCTTTTATTGATCTTGGTTGCCTGGCAAACTCTGAGGGCAACAAAGCATTAAATCCTACGAGACGATTCGACAGCTCATTTAATAAATGTGACAACTTGTCTTGGTGATTTCCGGATATACTGCCTTTCCAAAAGTACAGTAGTCGTCTCACAACCCCCAAAAAAACAAATGCATTGAATCAATGATGAATCGTGAAACTAAATAAATATCTAGATTCAGCAATGGTGTTCGGCTTCTTTGATAACAGCATTCATTGTTGCGTGACTGGTATGCCATCACTTTGAAGAGGCTGTGTGTTCTGTGCACAGTATCTTCCTCTTCATTAAAAACTTTCTTTCTGTGGCAATATGAACCCTTCACAGTACATCTTTCGCAAGAATAATATCCATTATGTCCAACAACACCCTTGAGGTAAGCAAACTCTTACTGTATATGCACGATCTTTGTATTCAGTCCTAACAATTTCTCTCATTTCATTGATTAAATCAGATAAGAATTCACTTGGCGGTTCAGGCTTATATCTTCCACCCCATAAGGCAATCGTGAATGGCCTACAATTTGAGAATTGTGCCATATTTCCAGTGTACTAATTTGAAAATTAGATAAACTGTCAATATTTATAATTAAATCGACTGTATCCTGGAAGTTGTTTGATGCCAACATTTGCTCAATAATTCCCATTGGATTTCTCTATATATGAAATATTTCTTGCAGTATTGACTAAAGTTCTTCGATCCCTTGGTAAGTTGGCAGAACAATTTTGATTTAGGATGTCCTAAAGCTCATGACTACCTGCAGCCGAGATTGGCCATTTATATTGGCATCGAAATCTTCCTCCTCTGATTCTATAGAACTGGAATCAGAATCAGATGATAGTGGTCCTGCATCTTCAGGATCGAATCCATTTTCTAATATTTCAGCAGAAGCATTATCTTGAATTGGGTGAGCATTCTCCAAAAGTGGATCAATCATTTCAACTTCAGGCTGAACTGTCAAATCATTTTGATGGTATTCTTGAGAGATTCTTATGACCAGATGAACCCTTTTCCTTCAATTTCATTTACGACAGCTGAAATGAAAAACGCAACCTACCGCTAAAACTTGCCAAATTCGTAACAGTAGTGTGGCTGTGTGGGTATCAAGTAATATAAAACACAAACATAATACTGACGAAACAATGGGTAAATAACTCTCTTCAAAGGTGTACTAGAGTTTACAACAGTGACTTCCCTCGGACAAAAATATCTAAGCTGGTATTCAAGAAATGTAGATTCGGCATAGCATTTGAAGATAACCAAAAGGGATATCCAACTTATTGAAAATTGTCCTATTAATAATAAGCTTGTATGTAAATAATTCTCTATCAGATAACAATTGACCATCGATGATCTACTACCTAACAAATCTTAATGCACAAGGCCACGTGACGCAACGCACATGCCACACAGTAGATAAACCATCAGTTATGAGTGTATAAGTTCTGCGCGAGACTATTATTGTCAATTGTTGATTGTTATATGACATTTTTAGGCGTTTGAGCTGACTAAGACATGACGTTAACCCTATTCCGCATGGGAGGGGGGGGGTAATTTCTACCCCCCCAAAAAAAGTCTTTTTTAAATAAAACAATTTTTTTTTTCAGTGAGCCAAATTTAGTTGTGAACATTTCCGTGAAAAATTCAAGTCCGTACATGGTCTGGTTCCCATGTTACAGACATTTTGTCGGGTGGTACTCATCAGTCATTTTGGCACTTTTTGGTCAAATTTTCTGGAAAATTGGCAATTTTCATTTATTTTTGTTTCTGTGTTTTTTATGGCAATCTACTATCCATTACCTTTCATTTGATGGGTCATTCACAAAATTTGGATCATCTGAACATATGTTACGGCTGTTTGAAATTTGGCACTTTTTGGTCAAAAATTTCTGAAAAATTGGCAAAAAAATGCTGACGCCAGCGAAAATTTACCAGATTTCCAATTTTCTTTTAAATTTTCTTAAACTATACATAAATGTTGACTTGTGTACCAAAGATTATCACATTATCATCCCCCCCCCATGCCTCTAACGTACATAAAAAAGCCCATGTAGAATAGGGTTAAACACCTAGAGAATTCTGTCGCAGTATAACTATACCTATAAGAAAATTATAGAAGCAACAATAAAAATTGTGAAAGAGACAAAACGATTCACCTAGCTTATTTTAAACAACCCCTTCCTTCTCCCAGTCCCATTATATCCCACTTAAAACATGTTTCGTCGAAAAACTTATCATGTTTTTGTTGTAGAATTTCTTCTTTATGTGACTATGTAAATGTATTAGTGTTTTTTATTTTCTTTACGTAGACGTTTTTAGGAGCCTGTGTCTATGACTATATTTATCTGTCATGGCACTCGCAAGTTTTTTTCTAGAATAAAAAAAGGTTAGAGAAAAACAAAACAAAAAAAAAACATGTGCTGCCAAACGTCTAAATTTTTACCTCAGACAGACGTCTGCTAGAAGTCACTTCTCTTACCTCTACCTCTCTATTTTAAGTGGTTCGATGTCGTTTACGAGAGGCGTATTTTCAAATGGCTAACTAAGATCAGAATCCTTACCTAAATTTAACGTCTCTCAGAGATCAGAATTCAGATATAACGAACAGACGTCTACTAGAGATATAACCTTAAACGCCTACCACAGGTGTATGTGTATATACACATGTTTGCAGCATATTCCCCCTATATTCCTTATCTAATTACTTCAGAATTATTTTCTAGAAATATATACTTATACTTAGACCAAAAGAACGAAAGTTTAAAATGATAATAGCAGTTTTTATTAAAAAAACACTAATGTTAAAATATTAGGTTTTTTTTAAAAAGAAGGTGCACTCACGCGAGCTAGATAATTATCAATTATGGCATGAGGATGCATGGCATAATACATTTATGGCACTCGGTGACTAATATCCACTCGGCTAGCGCCTCGTCCTAAATAAGAATAACAAACCGTATACATAACCGTATCCCGCCACTAACAGACCGAGTAACTAATAATAAGAAATGATAATGTCTTTAGGAATCATACACGCGTTCTTTGCAGGTGAAATATTTAATTTTTGATGAACAGAGAAGCGAAGTTAAGGTTTAGGCCATGTTTAGAAATAGGAAATATTTCTTTCAAAATTAATATAATTTACCTACAATTAATAGCGGATGAAGAAAACTGTTTTCTATGTTCTAAGCGTTATTGATTCGTATGATGTCCATTATCAGTTTTAGCAATTGTTTTTTAGTGTTCATACACGTCCAGAGGTCTGAGAAGAGCACTTTACCTCTGCTAAACGTCTACTAGAGGTAATCTAACGTCTGTTAGACGTCAAAATTATACCTGTATCAGAGGTCTGACAGAGGTCTGTCAGAGGTAAAATATTAGCGGTTAACATATTACTTCTGCCATAGTCTTTAAAAACAGAAAGGCTCGCGAAATCTATTCAAATCATTTATTGTTCTTCTTTAGAAGTTGTGTTACGAAAAAACGAGGTCACGTATCATAGTGGGTGCAAAACATTCGTGCTGTTTTAGTTGCTACGCTAGTAGATACTAAATTTTGTGTGTATAATGATATTCTTAGCGATGCAATAAGATTTGGAAGGCAGCAATTTAGTGTTATTTTTATAAAGTCCCTATAGCGATTGGTATCTAGGAGAGTTTAAATCATCGCTCTGTATCACTTGATGAATAACATAATGTATAATATGTCAAATAAATCGACAATCTAAACATTGGTTTGCGTAAATGTGTAAATGAAACATCATAACATCGATTTTATTATTATTTTGAAAAGTAGAAATGGAACACAGCGCGGGATATATTCGAGGTAAAACATCTTATCATGGACAGCTTAAGATATGGCCTTATGCCGACAGAAAGCTTTAATTGACTGTAACTAAATGTCTTTTTTAAATATAAACTTTTGGTTTTGTATGCACAATATAGTCAGAAATTGCTACACATTCGTTAAAAAACGGGGTTCTATTCAGTTTTTCCTCATGTCTACAAAAAGACGACATAATATTCAAAATTTTATTTCATTGAATCAATAATTAAGTTAAGCTCATTTGAACTTTTATTCTTTTACCTTTATCTCATCCATTAAAATGGCAACTTAGCAAGTCTTGGATTGCATTGCAGAGTCCTGCTTAATGGGGAAAGTGGAGTCCACTCTACCCGAAATACCTCAAAATACCAAAAAATACAGCAAAATACACTGTGTATACTATATTGCTCTCCAATTGAGAATTATTATCTTATTAGGCATAATCATCATATTAGATGTGCTTTGGCCTATCTAGACTGCCTTTTTATTCACCAGATGACGCACAGCACATAACTTCTTCTCTGGAGGGTGAAAATCATGATTCTTTAGAAATAATTAAAAACATTATAGCTTATCATAATTCATCGTCCACAGAACATAATGATGATGACATTTACAATGAAAATAATTTAAATCCCAACACAAATTTTAAACACTTCCCCACATACGAACTTAAGTCTAACATACCGATCAAAAATTTTAACATTTTTCATAATAATATTAATAGATTGGAGAATAAACTAGATGTTCTTCACCAATTCTTAGCCACAAGCATAGATTTTTATATTATTGTCATCACAGAAACCTGTCAAAAGCATAACATTGACTTTCTCGTTAATGTCAATCTTGAAAGCTATTCTTTATTTTTAATTGGCTCTTCCACCTGTAGAGGTAAATCAGCTTTTTATGTTAAGAATAAGTATGACGCTAGAGAAAGATTTGATTTGAATAGTTCTTGCTCTTTATATGAAACAGTTTGGGTAGAAATTGACGATAAAAATATTGTATGTGGATTAATTTATAGACATCCTAACGATAATTCTTAAAGTTATAATGCCTTTCTAGATTATCTGGATACTTGCTTATCTAAATTAGCAAATGAAAATAAAGAGATATATATTTGCGGTGACTTCAATTGAGACTGGTTAAAAATTGGTGTAAACTCAAATTACAAAATGTTTTATGATCATCTATTTAACTTTGGTTTCTTCCCCTTTGTAACACTACCAACCAGGGTTCAAGGATATGCTGCAACTCTTATTGATAACATCTCTTTATCGACACAGTATGTAGGAACATAACTTCGGATCTATCCGATCATTTTTCACAGTTTGCCTTAATTCCAGGAGGTAGTATTAGTCAAAATAACTTTTCTCACACGTTATTTCTTAAATATTTCTGATGAGAACTTTCGTCATGATGTTTCTGTATTGAACTTTGTTAATAGTGCACCCCTAAAAAAAGTCCACCAAAAGGGTTAAGTAACTTAAGCCTTGGATCACCCCTGAACTGAGAAAAATGATTAAGATTAGAAACAAACTATTTGAGAAAAAGAAACGCCAAAAAGATAACACAAATATTAGAAGACCTTTTAATCTTTTTCGCAACAGAGTAATCCGTGGCTTAAAACAAGCAAAAATTAATTATTATAATAACTTCTTAAAAGAAAATAACAACAATATTAAAGACGTGAGAAGGTAAAAGATCAATTTTCAACGTGAAACAAAAGAAAATCTCACAACTTTTACAATTCAAATCTGAGGGGAAAACTTTGAATCGTCCCAAAGACATTGCTAATGAGTTTAATAGTTTTTTCTCTAATATTGGCCCAGAGAAAAATTTTCCGATAAACCCAAAAACAGAACCTAAAAACTTTCTTAAGGATCGAAATCCGCTAGACTTTTTAATAACTTTTGTATCTAACGATGAGATCTTAGAAATTATTAGTCAGAATGTTAACTAGAAAAGATTTAAGGTTGGCTAATTATGCTTATCCTCCCAGTGAACCTCTTTTTCATGAGTTAAGAATTTTTAAATTGAAAGACAGTCATATTTCCTTTATAAGCAAGTTTGTATATATAAATGGATGCTTGGTCAAACACCAGTCAATTTTAATCCTTCATCAGGAAGTCGTTTCTATGTCTGTAAATTTGAAGACATTTTCATAATTTCCCAGCTATCTATTAATTTCTATACAAAAATATTTGACATGCATCTAGAGACATCCCTTACAAATTTTACTGTGAAGAGTTTGTTTAAAAATATTAATTACTTTTCGTGATAATAGCCATTTTTTAACACTCGCTCTAGTAAAAAACTTACTTTGAGAAAAAAACAATAGAATATAAATGTTTCAAAAGATTTTTATTCCAGCTGCGTTTCAAAAAGGAATGAAAAAGATCAAGAAGTCAATCACTGAATGGATCTTTTATGTCTTTTGAAATGTGTTCAGTTAAGAAATTCATTTATTTCAACTTCAAATTGAGTGAAATATTAATAAACTTTCATTTTCCCACGAATTTTAGTCACATATCTTCTTTCACGAGTATTTATAACCAACAGATTTTCATACAAACGACGATTGGTACAGGGGGTGGTAGGATTACCACCCCTCTTCCCTACCAAGAGTTAAATATACATTTAAAGCTATGGCCTGTATCAAGTATTTTCACAGAACTTCTGTCCAAATTTGTCTCAAACACCTAGTATTACAAAGAGATTTTGACCCTATAAAATTGTTTGCCTTATGGTAGCTCTCGCTATTAATGTCAAAACCAAATCAAGAGAGCCTATAAAGATGGATTTCTACCTTGAGTAAAGATAACTCTTTTGGAAGCCCATGCCTCAATATATAATTATGATATAATATCCTTATGTGAGACCAGCCTTAATGACTCTCTCAATATTGATGACATCTCCTTGCCTGGTTATGAATTTTCTCCATTGAATAATCCTAATGGGTTACAAAATGGAAGTGTTGGCATCTTTTACAAGAAAAATCTGCCTCTTCGTATTTGATATGATCTATATTTTGATGAATGTCTGGTAACAGAACTGCAATTTGGGCGGAAAAAAATCTTTTTTTTTAGTACTCTTCAGAAATCCATCTTTTAAGGCAAACTCACCACAGTTCTCTACGTTCCTTGACAACTTCAAGAATCTTTCTAATAAAATAACTATTGAAAAACCCTTTTTCACAATTTTTACTGGTGACTTTAATGCCCATAATCAAGCTTGGTATCCTGATGGTGGTAGTAACTTTGAAGGAACACTTTTAGAAGACCTATTTTAATCATTGAACTTAAAACAAATCATTGATGATCCAACTCACTTCTTTCGTGATGACTATCTACCCTCATGTATAGATTTGATTATCACTGACCAACCTAATTTAGTCCTAGACTCTGGTGTGAGACCATCCCTTGACCCAATTGTTAAGCACCAGATAATTCATTGCAAAATGAATTTCAAATTTCATCCACTTCATAGTTATAAAAGACGTGTTTGGTATAAATTTTGACTTAATAAATCGGGCCATTACCAACCATTATTGGACTAATAAGCTCCGGAAGTTTGACAATCCAACTGAACGAGTTGATTTTTTTGATAATAACATATTGTCCAATTTTGCGCCAAATCAAAACAAAACGTTTCACCCTAAAGATTCCCTGTGGCTCAATGGGTACATTAAGAATTTACTCAGAAAGCAAAATAATCTTTTCAAGAAGTACAAAAATACGAACAACATGTACAAATGCAATACTATCAGCTAAAAAAAGGTACCTTAAAAATCAAAGCCCTAAGCTTTCTAGCCCTCTGACCACACAGAAAACATACTGTAATATCCTGCAAAATTTCTTAAATAAATGCAAAGCACCAAGAATTCCTCCACTATTTTTCAGAAAATAGTTTATCACAAATTGCAAAGAGAAAGCAGACATTTTCAATGCATACATTTCATCTAAATGTACTCCTTTTTCCGAAATGATAGCTCCTTACCACCATTTAATCCATTAACTGACAAAGATATTGGTGATCTTGTCATCACAGAGGAGGAAATTAAGCTATTACTAAAAAGCATTGATACATCTAAAGGAACTGGCCCTGATGAGATTTATGCAAGCATGTTGAAAATGTGTGATGAGAACCTAGCAGGTCCTGTAAAAATCATTTTTCTAAACATTCTACAAACAGGTATTTTTTCTTTGCAATGTAAAAGAGCCAACGTAACGCCAGTTCATAAAAAACGTGACAAACAAGTAGTTACAAATTATAGACCAATATCTCTCTTACCAATCTTATCTAAAATTTTCGAGAAAAATTATTTTTTAAAAATTTGTATAATCATCTAGTGACCAACAACCTGATATCGAAAAACCAATCAGGATTCAGACCTGGGTACTCGTGTACTAACCAACTCCTCTCGTTCATTAACTTGATGACAAAAATTGTCTAGAAATCCGTTCAGTGTACTTAGATATGTCCAATGCATTTGACAAAGCTTGGCATCAGGGTCTCATGTTCAAATTAAGGCAAAATGGTATTAGTAGTAATCTCTTAAAACTACTCTCCAATTACCTTTCAAACCGCTATCAGCGAGTTGTAATAAATGGGCAAATTTCTGAATGGGCTCCCATATTGTCTGGTGTCCCTCAGGGATCTGTTCTAGGACCATTACTTTTTTTTTATCTTTATCAATGATCTTGAAGCTAATATCAAATGCAGTGTTAAGTTTTTTGCTGATGACACCTCCCTCTTCTCTAT
>JAUKPT010003708.1:0-11779 GCA_032273505.1 Nanomia bijuga | reverse complement strand
CGTTAGCAAAGTAATAGTCCCATTTTTTTTTCGATTTTTGTTTGCAATATAGGTTGGACTACACGTCTGCCGAGTCTGGCATCAATTGCATCATTTTTACGAATTTTAGAGAGGGGATGGGCGGAATCAGATTAACCCCGTGCATGACGAACTATATAACAGGCACGGGAAGTCAAGTTAAGTACCTTCCAGTTATGCATGGGACCAAATTCTTTTAGAGAATGTTTGAATTACCAATCCATGTCATTAAAACAATTCCTTGGAAAATTGCTAATATATTTGTGGAATTATGAGGCCGTTTCGATTTCACTGAAAATGAGCTAAAAAACGCGAAATAATACGAATGCACGAATAACAAAATTGATAGCTTAACCTACAATTTTGCCATTTTGCTTTAGAATTAAACCGTGCAATCCGGAATTAAACCAAAAATAGCTTGAAAATTGAGGTTATGCGTCAAAACGCCTCCAGTCTTTATGTTACAATTACACTGAAAATATACATAAAATGATGATTTGAGATTTTGTCATACTTAGCATCATTTTGCATAGTAGCTAATATAATTTTGTTTTTACAATTGTATACTTAAAAGGTAAATGTTAAATGCCAATTCTTGCACGCTTATACTCGCGTGTTTTGTATTAGAAGCATTTTTTGTTTTACAGTGTGCCCCACAAAGAAAATCATTATTGTAACGTTTTTTCTCAAACAATGCATTCCTTGAGTACCCATGGGTTCCAAGGAGAATAAATGTTTTGCATTCCACAATATTGCATACAACAATGTTGTTACTTTCCAATAGCTTAGAAAAAACGTGGAAGGATATTTTGGGGAACTATAAGATTTAAATTGCATCAACTTTCTGATAAGAGTGTATCTTTTAAACAATAATTTATTTATATTTTCTGTTACAAATATGTGAATCACAATGGATTTACGCTCAAGTGTACACAGGGAATGAATTGTTTAAAAACACTCTGCCAAAATTATTTTCTTTTGTAAACTTAATATCTGTAATTATTTTGTCAAAAGACATAATAATAGGATATTAATGTAAATAGAAAAGCATGAGAATTTTAACGAGCGTATACTTTTTTGTGGGACACACTGTATTTGACAACAAATAAATGTTAAAAATGCTAAAGTTTATGTAAGTTGTTATTCACAGGCATGCCTATTATTTAATTTAGGTGATCGTGAATAGGTGATTAGTCGATACGAAGTAAAACACTCTTTCAAAATTCAAATGAAGTCTTATTATCTTATCCGATCGTGCGTTGCACTAGAAAATACTTTTATCGATTTGTAATATTAATAGCTAGCAGATATATTTATATTGATTACATTTATTGATTCTATCTAATAATTAACTGCTTTTGCAGTCAATTTTTCCCGAATCGGCCAAAAAAGCAGTTAATAAGTTAATAATTAATAGTTTGAACAAATAAAATACAAGGAAAGAAACTAGATGTTCAAAATTTTTACTAAATAATTTTTCTTTAACAAGTAACAGCTCAAGTTTAATCATAACAAAACTATTCTCGTTTCTTCAATCGATTAAAAGTATCAATGCCCATCATGAAATCAGTCCATTCTAAACGAAATGTTCGTCGAAATAATTTCGAAACTAAAACATTTCTGTAAACACAACTGACAACTTTGTGTAATGTAAATTTCAAATCGTTTCTCAAATAAAACAACGAAAAACTCGCCTAAATTGAAATGTAAATTGAAATTGACAAGAATACATTTGGGATTTGAAATGGACATGATAACACTTGATGCAGCAAAATCAACAGATAAATATATAAACAAATAGTTTTTGAAAAAGTCTTCACGCCCCCAAAAACGATCCAAAAAGTTTTCATACTCTCCCTGACACCCAAAATGGAAAAAATATCTAATTTTGATTGAAAAAATTGTATCAAAAATATTTCTTTCAGCTATAAAAAAATATATAACATATGTGAGTACAGCGCGAGAGAAAATAACTCGTAAATATCTTAAAGTGCACTTTTAAAAAACAGTTCTCTTGAATGTCTTAAAATGCACTTACATAATTCACCATGAATAAAGAAAAATTTGAAAAACATAAATCTTAATGATCGTAAAATGCTTTTGCATAATCCATAATGGAAAAAAAAAGCTTTGGAAAAAAGTCTCGTATGTATAGTTTCAAATTTCCTGCTCATAATTTTATTTTTCCTAGAAATAGGCACATTTTGACCCTTTTGACCCCCGTTTTGATCCCTAGAGATTAACAACTATATTTCTCAAATTTGTGTAACATTCAGTTTCGAAATGTAATTTAATGTATAAATGTAATTCTTTGGATTTTATTTTAGCCAATTTTGCTTGATATATCTTGATATATTGTGCAAACAGTCATTTACCCTCTATTTTAGGTGATTTTTGGCCCAGAAAACGACGTGTCTTTGGGACACCTGATGAGTGTTAAGTCCGTTTAAATGCTTGATATTTCACATCATGGCAGTCTGAAATGTATTTCTGTACATTTGAACACCTCCCAACCATTTCTATTGGTAGTTTTCCTCACATAAATGTAATAGATTAAAGGTTTTAAAATTTCGGGCATGCTGACTGGTATGCCTGGATCTAATTATCGATTTTTGTTTTTTTAACTATTGTACCAGATTAAGAACATATCGAACTTCACTTTAGTGAAGAAATGAAGTGATTTCATCAATTCGTTCAAAACTCATCGGTCTTCATTTTTTTACTGTGATATTGAAGTTTCCCGTCCGTAGATTCTAGTAGTCCGTGTTTTAACAAATCACGACTCAAATTCTATTAAGTTGAAAGGCAACGACGAAATCGGTGCCGTCTATTCTCTCATGCTGCTTCCCCGAATGCCTCTCAGTGAGATAAGTACGCTCTTAAGTAGGCAAAACCTGAGCCTGTTCTTTACGTAATTCAGGACATGTGAGTAGTTCTCCTTTCTTTTGTCAGCAATTAGCAATTAGTCTTTTATGAAATCTGTTGGCTTCATTACCTATTCCCCCAGATGCTGAAATGACAATTGGCGTGAATATCGACTTGAATAATTTGTTCATTATGCGCTCAATGTTATAGCATCACTTTACAAATGACACCAACATGACGACAGTTCGTTTCACGTCACGGAATTGCCAATTGAAGAGTTTCAACTTGAAAGCACTGGCACTTGAACTCTAAGATTAGAATTCCTTTTCTTGATAAAGATGATTCTTTAATCATTTACTTTATCTTATTGTTGTAATTACTTCTTAGGATCGTTAACTCAGATGGAGATGGGGGAGGGAAATCCTTTTCTCGGAAATCCAGCACGATTGGTGAATTTTTATCTCCTCATTGGTGTCCATTCATCCGTTTACCAAACCAAACCTTTGTCTCTCCAGTGTAAGTGTTTTCGTCCGTCTTTCTTTTGAAGTAGTAGATCAAATTACTCGTGTGTCGAAAGTCTGGTGCCTTTATAAATGATTCTTGGTCGAACCTTTTCAGGCATTTTTCTCGCGATTTTTTCCATGATCTTTTCGCCTAGTTTACCAGCGTATGGCATGATGATGAATGGTTGTATCTCGTCATTATCTTCAGTACTGTCTGTTCAAACTTCCTGATTTGGCGGCGATGACAATCTTTCCTTCGTCCTTTCGAGACTTCTCTCCGTTGATCGTATGGAATGTGGTCGAGATGAATGATAGTTTCGCTTTTAGGTCTTCTTCACCAGAACTGTTCATGTATGCACGTCTGATCATGCCCTCCAGGAGGAATTACAACGATAGGATAAAGCGAAGGATCGTGGAATCACTCTTTATCAAGAAAAGGAATTCTAATCTTAATGATCAATTCGATGCTTACAAATTGAAACTCTTTAATTATCTATTTATTGATTTATTGATTTATTGATTCTTCTTTTGGAATATAAAAGTATGTTTATTTATCTGTATTTCCTGAGAAAACAGCATTTCAGACAACACTTTTACAGTTTTAAGAGGGTTTTGAAAATGGAGGCAAAATTTCATATACCCCTTGAAATGCAGGTCTGCTTTTTCATGCATTACTTCTCACCTACTATTCCGATCAAAATTACTTTAGTGAGGTGATCATTACAATTATATGGGATAATTCTTATAATATCAATAATAAGTTATATCTAAGTATGCTAATGCACCTTAGAATGTACGTCACTGCCCGTTGAAATGCATGCTCGAACTTAAACCCTATTCACCCCGGGCAGTGGCTAAAACAGCCACTGCCTACACATTTCTGGTTATTACTAACAAATCAAAAGACCGTTATACCTGTGGCTCTATGACTTTTCCTAAAATTATATTACAAATCATTCTAAAAAGGATTTATAAAAAAATCTTTATTAGTTTTCTCAATATTCAGGGTTTTTGACAAAAATATAACCATTTTACTTTGCTTATAATGTTGTTGTCAATATGCGCCATTATGCGAACGCTCGAGGTTATGATATTACAAAATTGACTTCAAATCTCTTCCGTTATATTGCGTAACTCTAGCGTTTGGGATCTAGTGCGTAAATAATATCCCTCGTGGGTTTCTTGTAATGCCAATCTAAAATATTACATGCTCAAGTCAAGACGTTTCGAAAAGTGAATTACAAAATGAGTGCTGCTAGAAATATGAATATAGATGCTGATGATGCTGTGAATGATATACTAAATTGGGTCGACGCAGGAAACCCTGATTCAGATGATGATTTGTTGGATTTGTATGGAGAAGAGTTTGATATTAATCAAAATGTAAACTTACCTGCTGATGAAGATATTGACCTTCGCATAGAACCTTCTGCTGTTGTTACCGATGATTCTGCTGTGGTTACCGATGATTCTGCTGTTGTTACTGATGATTGTGCTGTCGATAAAGTTGTAAATGATATAAGTGAAGATGAAGACGATGAAGACCCTGTACCTGTCATTGTGGCTAGGCCACCTAAAAAGTTGTTAACTGCTAAACGATTAGTTCATAGTATTGACTCATCTCTCGATGAGAGTAACTACGATCCAATTCCTGGACCATGTGACTCAAAGGGTGGAAATAGTTTTGAGACGTTGACAGGTTACTTGGGTCCTCGAAATAACCCAAACACTGTGAAAATAAAGTGGAATACAACTCCAAATGTTTCTGTTGGCCGTCAACGTGCATGTGATGTGCTCACTGGCCCTCATTCCCAAGTTAGATATGGCCAGGATATTGAGAATGTGTATGACTGTTTCATGAAGTTTTTCAATGAGGAAATGTTTGATCGAATCGTTGAATGTACCAATGTCAAGCTTGATGAATTTATCCAAGAACATAACCAAAAAGTTTCACGTTTTGGTAATACCCGATATGGTTGGATACGCCGTACTGATAAGATTGAAATCAAAGCTCTTTTTGGACTCATATATCTGCGAGGTCTTTTAGGGATGAACAACCACGATCACGATATTTTATTCTCTGATCAAGCTGGACATCCTATGTTTGCTGCGACGATGAGTAGAAATCGCTTCACCCTCCTCATCAGTAGGCTCTCATTTGATACTCCAGTTGAGAGAACAGAGAAGTGGAGTAGTGACAGATTCACCGCTATTCGAGTGATATTTGAATCATTCAACTTGAACTGTCTAAAACATGTCGTTCCTTCTGAGTATTTATCTGTTGACGAAACATTGTATCCCATGCGAAATCAGATAGGAATGAAGCAATATAACAAAGACAAGCCTGCTAAGTACGGTCTATTATTTAAATCAATCAATGATGCTCGCTTTCCTTACACATATCAGAGCAATGTGTATAGTGGAAAACCTGTGGATGGTATGGGGCCATATTTTATAACGGGCACTGAAAATTATGTAAAATCGTTGGTGGAAAATACGAGTAAACGTTTATCCATCAAAGGCCGTAACATTTCCATGGATCGACTATACACAAGCATATCACTAGCAAACTGGTTACTAGAACGTAACATAACCATGGTTGGCACCTTTCAATCAAACCGAATTGGTATACCCAATGAATTGAAACATCCTGTTGGTCGTGAGAACTTTAGTTTCTCGTGCCATTGGGAGGCAGAGAAGAACAATCTTGCTTTGTGTACATACAAAGTCAAGACCAAGTCTAAAGGTGAAAAAAATGTTATCATATTGTCGTCCATGAGACCGTTCTTTGGGAAAACAAAAGATGATGGGAAGGAGAAGCCCCAAATATTTAAGTTATATGATTTTACAAAAGGAGGGACTGATATAGTCGATCAAAAGGCCTCCTATTACACCACCAAAAGCAAGTCACAAAAGTGGAAGCTTGTTGCTTTTTTTTACCTTCTTGATACAGCCCGTATCAATGCCTCCACAATGTGGGCATTGAAAAATGGAGTTGACCCGAAAAAGTTGAAATCTTTCGAGGTTGGCTTTGAACTCGCAAAATCACTGATAATGCCAAATATTCAAAGAAGACCTTTGACTGGTCTAACAAAGAATATTAGAAAGAAAATTTCCTTAGTATTAGGTGATGAAGACGAACAACATGAAAGAGAAGCAGAAATTTTACCGAAGAAAGGCGATAAGAAAAGAAACTGTAGAAAATGTCTTGATAGTATCCAGGGTGAAGGATACAATCAAAAGAGACAAAAACTGTCAACAAATAAGTCACAATGTCAAAAGTGTGGTAACGCTTTATGCGTTACACATTCTATTTATGTATGTAGGGACCATGTAAATATGTAAATAAAGATCATAATACTTGTTTTCAGTAAACGTAACATGTTGTACTAAATTGTCTTTTTCATCCTAATTCTGATTTGGGATTCAGCATAAATACTAAGCAAATTTCTACCAAAAGATATAGAAAGGTAAAGCAGAAATATCTCAATTTGATGCACGATTGGCCGTTTTCTACCTCTGCAAAAATAGGAAAGTTATGAAATAGCTTAGATCTGCTAAGAAAAATGAAAGTGCTGAATCAGCATTTTTTTTCTCTTTTTGATTTTTTTCAATTGTTTATTAATTTATGCATGTTTCTTGCTATATCAGCAAAAAGATTTTTCAATCTGATGCATTTTTGACCATTTTTTACTGCAGTTGCCTAAATAGGACAGTTACAAAATGGCACATATCTGTCAAGAAAAATGAAAGTGCTGAATCAGCAATTTTTCATCTTTTTGGATTTATATTTTCATATATTTATTCATGCATGTCTTTTACTATATCAGCAAAAAAATTCTTTTTGATGCATTTTTGACCTGCAGTTGTCAAAGTAGGATAGTTACGAAATAGCGCATATCTGCCAAGAAATATGAAAATGCTGAATCAGCATTTTTTTTTTCTCATTTTGGATTTTTCTCATTTTATTTTCATTAATACATGTTTCTTACTATGCCAGCAAAAAAAAATTTGATTTGATGCATTTTTGACCATTTTTTACTGCAGTGGTCAAAATAGCCACTGCCCGGGTTTTTAAAGCTCAAAATCCCGGGGTGGATAGGGTTAAGTAAGACAATCATACTAAAATACTCAACTTAATTGCTTACATGAAGTGGGTTCCGTTTTTTATTTATTCACTCTGTATATAAACAAATTTTATTTGGTGAAAAAGTGATGCTTTTTACTTATGATTCAAGGTAAAGCAGAAGGAAACTCAACATTCAAAACATGTAACATAGCAAAATACAAATATATTGATATTTAACTGATAATATTAGGTTAAGTAACGAAATAAGAGATAAAATCATATTAAAATACAAGCTAAATTCTCTCATCTATAACCAACCATCGCCACAGAATATCCAACCAATTATATCTGATCCACAAATCTATTTGTGGAAAAGTAGTCGTAACTTTCATTTGATTTCAACATGAATTTATTTTTATTTTCATTTGTGAGACTTGTACTTAAACAGCTATCAACCAATCTCACAAATATGGCATAACTAATTTAATTTGAACAGTGTACTTTGAGTGTCAAACTTACAAAAACATCATAACGACCTAAAATTGATCTTCAGTTTAAAACTTGTCTTCATTAAACTTTTGTTTTGTTTGGTGTTTTAACCTGGTCCGGCACCAAACACTAACGACGCTCAGTCATGGACCAAACACAACAATTAATCCAAATTTTGATTTTGTGTTAAGCACTTGTTGAGTTAATATTTGCTGCTTAAAAAACACTTCATGGGATACTTTAATTTTGTGTAAGCATTGTAGCAATGAACTTTAGAATACATAAGTCTTCTTTGTTTTAGCTGCATTTGATAAATTCGGCATTAGCACATGGTCAAGGAAGAAACCAATCATGGCAAGCAGCGCAAATGAGCATATAAAGCATGCATAAAACACGCGGGGTAGATAAAAAGTGTCAACATCTTCGCTACTTGAGGGTGCTGGTACCTCGACTTTTTCTTCACGTGGATACAAAATCATGATCAATGGAAATAGTACAAGAAGTAATACTATTCCAAACACACCCCCTTTCTTTCCAAGTCTTGCGAGGAGCAAGCATAATGTAAGACCTACAATCCAGATGATTCCAAGGGAAAACAACCCCTTTCCAATTCCGAATATCAAAGACATTTCTACTATTTGTATAATCTGTCTTTTTTATCAATCTGGCATTCATCGCCTGGCGATATTATGGAATGTTGTTAAGTTCTTGTTACCTTGTTATTGCTGCATACGCGCTAAATTCGAAGCTCGGTACCAGGCTACTGCGAGGCTGTTTATCGGTAAAAAAAAGTCGGCAAAAGTTTTCGTCGGCAATAAATTTCGTCACTGACAAAATTTCTGATATATTTTGTTTTTCTCTAAATTATATTTTCTAAAAAAGAATATTCTCTTGCGACAGTGACTGTAGAATAATTAAACCATAGGCAATAGCTTCCTAGAAAAAATTGAGTCAATGAGCCAAATTTTACTAGAAATCAGTCTAAATTGATGGGGTAATTCTGGATACGTTTTTTGAATAAAGTAAAACATTGGTACGTCTGGCTATTTAGTTACTACATCGGATAAAAAGAATGTTTGAATGACCTATGCATGTATAGAAGATAAAGGGTTTATAAAGTATTTTGGCATTCTTATTAGTGAAGGTGGCAACATATAGAAATACATCAATTTACTTTATCGTAGAAAAGAAAAGCGAAGTATACACAAAATTTACAAATTATTCCGAAGTTTTTTTTGCCATTTAAAATGAAACTTTAAGTATTAAATGCATGTTTTATTTCCGCAATACTTTGTGGTTGTCATAGTTTTGTCAAAATTAGCTGAGCGGGTGTTATTTTTTACTTACTGCGAAGGATATCGCCAAAAATATTTTCAAATATTCCATGGGGCAGTTGAATACTTTTATTGCCTTTTGTAAATAATGAATTCTCAAGGTTTCACTTTCTTTCTACCTAGCCTGAAATCTTCTAGATTATTTTTTAAAAAAACGAGGACCTGCTAAATAAAAAATTCTAATCAAAGGAAGGGGTTGATGCATTCGTAGAGGAAGGGGTAACAAGAAGGTGGTGGATTTATTCTAGAAAAGAACACGCCAATTCCATGACAGAAAAATAACTCAAAAGCAAAGACTTCCTAGGAAAAATTTACATCGACGTTAAAATCAAAAAGAAACAGTAGAAGTGATTTTCAAAATGGCAATCCAGCAATCTCTGTCGAACAGAATGATGCGAGGGGGTAAATTACTCTATTCAAAAGTGGACGAGAGTTATGCGAGGGGTAAATTACTCTATTCAAAAGTGGACGAGAGTTATTCGAGGGGTAAATTACTCTATTCAAAAGTGGACGAGAGTTATGTTTAAACAATTGAATTTCATGAAAACACATTTAGGAATTTGAGTCAAGGTGTAGGAGAGTTTTTAACCTTGATTTACTACCTTATGATGAAAAAATTTGAATTTCCCTTTTTGCCAATAATGGCTCACCACATGACTAAAAAAAAGCTAGATCAATTTTTTTCATGGGGGGCATAGCCCAGTAACCTATTGAACAACTCAAGAAATCTGTTTGCCAATTGGGTTATTCCTTTACGAAAATTTTACCCGACCCAAAAAAATCAAAACTGCTCAATACTTTAGCTCAGGGGGGCTAAATTTTTTTATATTTTTTCAAAATTGGTTGGCTGATTTCAAATTTTGGCCTCATAAGAAATCTAAGTTCGATTAGATATTATGTATGAGTTTCCTTGTCATGCAATTCTATTATGGCTATGACGGTACCAACATTATTTTAAACACCGAAGCAAATATTCTGGTTGAAAACCAAAGATGCTATGGAAAAGAAATCAATTTTAACTCCAGCGATATGCATTAGACTTCAGTAGACTACAAATATATGAACGTATACCCAGGCGCGGCGCAGAAGGGTAAGCGGGGTCCAGCTGTCGTAAGGGCCTTCAGCAATTCCTCTCCTTTAACAGCAATTCCTCTCCTTTAACAGGGCCCCGAAACCTGGAATATCGTAAAGGCCCCGAGGCTCCCCGCGCCGCGCCTGAGAAGGCATTATGAGTGCAAATTGAATTGAAATATATTACTCTGGATGTAAATAATCGTAAAATAGTTCGTACAATTTTAAGCCATGACAAAAGAAGTACAAAAATATTAAAATAATGAATGATGACAAATGAAAAGACGTAACAAACAGAATAAAATCATAAAAAAATACCTTGATAACAAATGATAATAATATGACGTAAAAAATTAAAAATAAAGATATGCCAAAAGTTATGTGATTTGTGTTAGATAACATTCCAGAGAGTAGAAATCGTGAGACAACGTATCATATATGATTTGCCCGCAAAGATGATAAATAACACAAAGTCCAACAACAGTTAGCATAAGAAATGGATAATGGATCTAAATTCTCCAATACCCCATATTCTCTAGTGACTACACCACTGAATTGCACAAATCTTTTTAACTACGCAATTCTCGTTAAATTTAGTTGAATCTAGAAAAATGGAGGATTCCCGTCTATGTCTCAAGCCTGTAAAACAATACAACGTGTGAACAAGTAGACAGGCGTTTAGATTATCATCGTCAAGGCAATGTTTAATGTAGCTACATCTACAATTGCTGTCGTTTCAAATGCTAGGAGAGCTGCATTGATTGTCTTCCTTGAAATATATTTGCATGATAACAGAAATGTAATAAGATAAAGGATTCGTCATTTCAAAAGAATTTAAGTTATACAGGAAAGAGTCTTTCACGATAATCAGATTTTTATGTTATTATATTGCCTGATATTACATCTATCCGCTAGGGAGATTCCTAGAGATGCCGCCAGATAATCGGCTTTGAAATGTTTGTTTTTTTAGCATCAAGAATGTTCTATCTTAGACATCCGTAAACAGCCAAGAAATGCTTAAATCATAGGATAATATGTAAAAACAAGTTTAGTTGTTTGTCTGTTTCGATGTTTTATATGAAATGCTTACTTTTATGTGGTCGAGTCAGTTTTATCTCTATGGTTATTGACATATTAACAATAATCACATAACATCTAAGATTTATTCAACGTATCGATAAAAACGTCTTCCAAAAGACTTTTTAAGTACTATTTAATCTATGAGTAAAAAGCAACGAGATGGAGCGCCAGTAATCGAGTTGTCTTTTTACGAAGGTAGAAGTTATTTACCAGAACCCTCCAGGTATGTAGAACGCTATATACCTGAATAGTTCTGATATGCAAAACGTTATAACCATGGCGTACTATACTAACAGGCCTGGACACCGTGCATGGTTTTTCAGTTTGGCACCTTCCCGTTGGTTTATCGA
>JAUKPT010003707.1:0-11780 GCA_032273505.1 Nanomia bijuga | reverse complement strand
AGAAATACATTCTAATAAATATGTCAATAAAATATGTAGACATAGACCTGGCGCATTTCTTGCAATTTTCAAAGAATATAAATCTTGTTTTGTTTTGTTTTTTACTTGTTAATCGGATAACAACAATAACCAACACAGAAATGTTGTTAATGCTCGTTAGTTAACACTCGACTCGGCAGAATTATTTTCTATAACCAACATTTCATCGTTGGCTATTTGTATATTAATGCCCGAATTATTGCCAAAGAAACTTTCAGCCCAGTCTGGATAAGGTTAAATGACAGCATTAAGATATATTACAATAAAAAAAATAATCCCCCTTAATCCCAAATGGGAAGTGGCTTTTTTGGAAGAGAATGCAAAAAATAACACCGTTTTGCTTTTGATTTACCTATAGGTTTCCAATGCTAGGAATTTATGGTCGCTTTGTTAAAGTTAACTACTATTTGAATGATCTTTCCGTCGTAAATCTTTCAGCAATCGGGCTTAAAATCAGAGTTGTGTCTATCGTGTCTAAATGGTAATAAATGTCCATACAATGTATAAAAAAAGTAATTCAAAGCGGGAAATCTTCTCTTCTACATTTTATATGAATATAAATATTATGGTTGATGCATCTTTATAACCTCTTCGAGTTGGAGAGAGGGCATTCTATAGTCTGTTTCAGATTCTGTGAGACTTATGAGCAAGGTATCAATATCTCAGGGTTCGCATGATCGTTCTTCATCCGGTTTTCGAGAAATGAAAGAAGAAGCTATAAAAAAAAGATCTGAGAAATATAATCGGAAAAATGAGACAAATGAAGGAGAAAATCAGCAACTATGGGGAACAATGGTCTAATTCGGTGTCGGTTCGAAAGCCCTATCTTTCCTGCGTCCATTGATTATATCCATTTGCCAGAGGAATCAATATTTCAGGAGATATGATTCTTTTTGTAACACCCCCTACTTTACTCTAAATGCAAAAATCCGGGGGTTTCATTCATATTTTAATTAATAGAAAACTTCTATTTTAGCTTGAATTTATAATTAAGGATTATCCATACATTGTTAAATTGTACTTATTAATAAAATCCTAATGAACCCCCCGGACTTTTGCTTTGAGAGAAAAGTAAGGGGTGTTACAAAAAGGGTCATATCTCCTGAATTATTGATTTAGCTATCTCCGACTCTGATTTCTCATAACTGCTGATTTTCTTATTCATTTTTCCGCTCCCGGAGATTTACCCCCCGGAAATTAACCCCCGGAAAAATACCCCTCAGATATTTACCCTCCATATTTCACCCTCCAAACCATTGAAATTATTCGCGGATTTTTTAAAGAATTACGAACCTATAAAACAAGTCTTTTACAGTATAAGATTATATAGTTGCAAAAGAATATATTTCTTCGTCAATAATATTTTAACAAATTAAGGGTAAACACTACTAAGTAAAAAAGCAAAAAAAAAGAAGGTGCATAACTTAGGTTAGTTAGTTAGAACATTTTATTTACCTTAATCTACGATAGCAAATATATTATACTGAATACCTCTCAAATATTCTGAGGTGTCTCTGTTTCCATAATCATCAAAAATCGCAACTGCAAATAAAACATTTCTGCATTGTATTAAAAATGTTTTTCGGGTACGAACATTTCTAGCCTTCCTTTGAGGTGTGAAAGTATTAGGTAAAGTCACCATTCCAAAACTACATAAGTGTAAACCCATTAAGTCAGTAATCAAAATTAGTGATGATAACTTTAAATGCAATATGATTGAATTTAGCTTATGTAAACTAGAAAGTATTAATGTATCAAATATACCAATTTATGGAATGATTAGTTCTAACTTTGTTTTCATATTCAAAGTTTATGATTAAATATAACATATTATTACCTGGTGAATGGGGGTGGTAAATATCCAGGGGGTAAATATTCGGGGGGGGGTGAATATTCGGGGAGTAAATATCCGGGGGATAAAAGTACGGGAGGTAAATTTCCACGGGGGTAAATATCCGTGGGAGGTATTCATCCGGAGGGTTAATTCCCCGGGGGGTAAATTTCCGGGGGGTATATATTGAGGGGTATTTTTCCAGTGGTATTTTTCCGGGGGGTAAATCTCCGGGAGCCAGAAAAAGTAATTTGCAATATTACTATCATGGCCTATCTCAGCTATTTGATATCTGCATACTTATACCATTGGAGTTAGCAGTCACATAAGGTAACTGAATACCTTCTTCTAAACGCAAAATCTTAAATACGATACATTTCTCTGACGTCCTCATCATCTTTAGAAACTAAGCATTGCTCAGATGACTACATATCTATATTAATGGGTTAGCATATATAGTAGAGAGGTACATGTCAATGAAGTAACTGTATACAAACCTCTTAAAACGCAAAAGCATGTAAACATTACTACTAATGGTCACTGTTTCAGAGCTGATACAAGATTAACTTGAATTCATAAAATCATTCGAATGCCATCCGATCTCTATGCATATGGGTGAGAGAGATAATAGGCATATGATACTTGGCACTTAAAGTACTTTTTTTAAGACATATTACCAGAGTTTTTCGTTGGTTACTGAGATCAGTTATTGTATGATATATGATTGTATGATGTCGTCATTTTACATGCTGGTTATTGCGAAATAAATCGTTGAACTGTTGCTCTTCTTTAGGCCCCAGTGGCCGATCTGGTCCTTTTAAACTGAGGCAAGTGAGGCCATAGGCCTCATTATTCACTAATGCTTGGTACGTCACTAAAAAATACATTACAAATAAATCTAGCTATCTGTAAAACGTTTTTCAAACATTTCATAGTACTAATTTTGTTATCATCACCCGCCATGATATAATTTTATTTCCTACTGTTTATCCATCTACATAATACTCACATGTACATAAGAATCAGTCTGGCTTCTTCAATTATTACATATACAACTGAATGCACATGAAGACTTTCATAAGACTTGGATGCAACAAACTGTACCATTATATCAAGTTTGATAATCACGAGAGTTGTCCTTACACAATGTTTATGAGATACAGTCACAAATATTATTTTAAACGATTCCTTTACTTTATTGTAATTTGAATATGGACCACGCGTATATACTGTAAGGTCACTACTCTTTTGTGTTTAAGATTTCGGCTATTTTAGCCGTTTGGTTGGCTAGAAATAACATCATCGGATAGCTAATTGGTTAAATTTGATATGTAAAAATTTGATGTGTTTTAAACATGGTGATCTCTACTAAAAGCCATGTAACCATGCACACGAAATCGAGTTTTCAACCTTCTGACTGGGGTTGACTTTTCATATTTTATGCAGATTATAATAATATCAAATAGAGTTATTTAAGCCAATCGGGGAAATTTTTCGCTTTTTTTTTGTGGAAATAATGACTCATTCGTTTCTAAATAAATCAATGATTTTAACGGAAAGTACTATATGCTTTTTTTTCTACATTTGTATACTGAACGATATGGTTACGACCCATACCCATGCCAATTTCTTTTGAAAAAGAGTCATCCGTTCGGACGAAAAATGACGAAATGTAAAATGAAAAAAAACTTTTTTTGACTGGGTCTGGTCGTCGAAGCTGTTATCATAGTTTGTATTTCGTAATAACGTCAAGGAGTCGTTTACACAGGTATATACAGTTATGAGTATTAAAGAATTTTCTTTTATTTGTCAATGTTTTTTTTTTAGTTCTTTACATGGTTTTAAATCAAAAAACATGAAAACGCTTCTTCATGAACCAATCAATAGATTGAGGATGTAATCTTCAACCAATTAATCGACTAGATTAGCCATACGTTTGCGACAATCTCATGATTATAGAGACGGAGGCGCAGCGAGGATGAATGATCCGGAGAAAATATTGGGAGTGTGGGAGTGTGGGAGGTGGGAAGATCATAATAAAATCACCGAAGGTGTCAAATTTTGATAAAAGGGCATTACGGTATGAAAATGCTAATAAGGGTGTAAAATTGGAAAAAATACAATTTGAACCCCATTCCTTTACAACTAAGCCCAAAAAAGTATCGATCTTTAATAAAAGCAAAGAATTAAGATGAGGGAAATTAACTTTTCAGATTGATTGTATGAAGAAGAAAGCAAATGCCGTTACTTTTACTGTCAACTTCTGATCAGCAAGTTCATATGCCAACAATATTTGAAATGGAAAATGTACAACATGCAGTCTTTATTCAAACAATTCCTTACTTTTGTAATTTGAACTTGTAACACGAAGTTAAGGTCATAGATAGATGACTTTTCCATCAAACAGTATATTTACTACAAAATGTTGACACATTGGTATATAAGTATAAGTATTATCATTGTATCATAAATGCTTTGTAGAGAAAATTTCATCTAACATGTTTTCATTTGACCGATTTTAGTAAAAAAATATAATTTTACAAAACATCCCACCCTAAAAATAAATAAAAAGATTTTGGTATCCCCCTCAAGATTTTCAACAGATTTTTGTACCCCCAAAGAGATTATAGTGACCGGCGAAGTTCTTCACTGGTTAGTTGTAAATTCCCTCTCTAAACTAAATCAAAAACAATTCCAGTTCCATGATAGAAACCAAACCGACCGGTTTTTAAACTCCATTTCGTTCAAAGCAATAATACACTTAAATTTATCACGTTCTCTCAACTAAAGCCTCCTCAATCATGCCAAACAAAGTATATGACAAATTGAATAATGAACAGCAACAATGAATCCATAAAATACAAAAAAAAAAAATGCAAACAGAAATTCAAAACCAAGCATGGAAATAACTGTCTGGCATCGAATATGACCAACGTGACCATTGTCATTTGCATTTCAGAGGTCAAAAACATTTTTCTGAGAAATCCATTATGGAGCAATAATAAACAGGAACAATGAATCAATCAAATACGCAAAATAGAATTTACAAATATAAATTCAAAACCAAACCATGAGAGAGAAATCAACAACGATATACATTACCATCAATTCTAAATAAAACTAATACATGCATATAATTAGGCATACAAACGCAATCATGCATTTCTACCAATACCTACATTTTAAACGCTCACATATCAGGTACAGGAGCGGACTGGCCGGTCAGGCATTCGGACCGTTTCCGAAATTTCATCCATTTTGACAGGTCTCTTCCATGTACTTTTTTCAAACAAACTTATTTAACAAATAAAAATCATAAAGATATTCAACAAACTATACAATGTTGAACATTATACCTTATAATACATTAAAATATAGGTCTTGTACACACGAAGAAAAGTCTTTGCACGGACTACTAGAAAATACGGACAGGAAACTCTCATTTTACGGTAAAGAAGTTATAGGGCCAACTTTTCTCCAGCGGGGATAACACGTGATAAAGTCTTTTTTTACCATATTAGGGCATATAGTAAACAACGAGGTTTTAGCTGCAATTTGTCACGTTAGTTGGTTGATTATTATAAATTATGGTATAATTAACCATTTCCAACTCAAGGTCACCAAATATACGCGGGTTATTGTATAGAAAGGGCTATAAAAAGGGGTTTTGGGGGTCCGATAGGCCCTATAATATCAATCAATAATTCAAGCAATCAAACATCACAGTTAAGACTTAAAATGATTATGATCAATTTTGTGAGAGACTTGAATAACTCTTCAAACTTTTCTATTGATTCCAATAAGACGTCAATTTTGGGCTCAAAACTGTCCGAAAAGTAGTATTCTTGCTAGAAATTATTGACTATTAGTAGCAATTTCTAGCAAAAATACTATTTTCGGACAGTTTTGAGCTCAAAATTGACGTCCGGAGGTCTGGTAAGGATACTAAATTAATTGAAATCCATTCAGAAGTCTTCAAGGATGCACATACCACCAATATAGTCGAATCAAAACCATTTCGAATCCGAATTATTGACCTTAAGCAGTGATTTCTAGCAAAAATAATACTTTTCGGACAGGTTTTAGCCCAAAATGGACGTCCGGAGGTCTCGTAAACATATTAAATTAATTGAAATTCATTCAAAAGTCTTCAGGGATGCACATTTAGAATCTAAATTATTGACCTTTAGTAGCAGTTTCTTGCAAAAATACTACTTTTCGGACAGTTTTGAGCCCAAAATGGGCTTCCGGAGGTCTGGTAAGGATACTAAATTAATTGAAATCCATTCAGAAGTCTTCAAGGATGCACATTCCACCAATATAGTCGAATCAAAACCATTTCGAATCCGAATGTGTTAAATCTATCGAAATCAATAGAAAAGTTTAAAGATATCCGAGCCTCTCACAAAATTGAACATAATCGTTTTAAAGCTTTGAGTATTGAGTGTTAACTGTGATGTTTGATTGCTTGTATTATTGATTGGTATTATAGCCCTTTCTATACAATAAACCGCGTATATTAGGTGACCTTGAGTTGGAAATGGCTAATTATATCATAATTTATAATAATCAACCAACTAACGTGACAAATTGCAGCTAAAACTTCGTTATTCACTATATGCCTTAATATGGTAAAAATGGTAAATATGGTGAAAATGACCCTATCACGTGTTACGAGCCCCTTTGTTGAAGTTTCGAAATTTAACATTTATTTATCCGTAAAGCTAAATAAATAAGCTTTTATATGAAAGCATTGACCGTTCGGAAATGAGAGCAAAGAGAAAAGTTGGCCATATAAATTTTCATGTCCGTGTTTTCTAGTACTCCGTGGTATTTGAGAATGGCGAGATCGCGAAAATATAAAATAAATGAAAGGTTTTTTCTGGCGACGAATCGATCCTGAACCGGTAAAGGACCACTCCGTCCCAAAGATTTACTATTTCTTATTCAAGATGTAAGTTACTATTGGTGTGTTTACTCTTTATACGAACTCAATGTTTGAACGACTATTTAAATATTTTAGAACAAAAAACCTCTACGTCACCAATCTATGTGGGAAGGGGTGAAAATAACCGTCGGATATCGGGCATGACCTACGTTGACAGCTGCATGACCATTGTCGTTTACCTTCCGGCAGAAAAAGACAACCATTTGTTTGACATTTCTGAATGAGCATATGAATGTGCGATTAAAAATTACATGGTATGAAAACATTATTTACAGGCCTGGGTGGGTGGGTGTCCCATTTTAGTCCCTTTAACCCCGTATTTTCATCTAAAAATATTTTTTCCCATTGTCAGATACACTTATGAACTCTCTTCACTAGCAGACATGTCGGATCACCTATTCGAATCCATTTTCATAATAAATATACAAATGATATAAGAGAAATATACATGTGATGAAACAGTCATGTGCTTACACAAGTGACGCGCAAGCACGCGAGGAGCTGCATGCACGCAACACGCGTCAGTTGTGTCAGTTTGCTTTTATTGATGATTATGACCCGCTGAAAAATATAGAAAAAATAATAGAAAAAATAAGGCTATACATACAGAATCCTTCAATATCTTTATTGCATACATCCATTTCTCTCTTTTTTTTATATAAATGACGTTTTTTGAAATACAGTTTTGGTTCCTTCCAAGTAAATTGTTCAACCTTCACGCCGCTATTGTAAGAGTTTATACGTGATTACGCGATAACTGATTACGATTGTACATACTGTTCTTTTTTCCCTTATTCAAATTCACGTCACACAAAATTTTCAAATAAAAAATCAATCAATCAACCGAATGTTAGATAAGAACCGGGTTGGTGAGTCTTAAAGAGTATTAAAAACCAAACACTTCGAACCAAATCACACCTCTAAGACTCTTTTGCTTTTTATCACTTTGTCATTAATTTGTTACATAGAGATGATATTTAGTGGATTTAATTTACTTTCAATCGAAAACAAATGATTTAAAACCTCCTTTATGAAATTTATGAAATTTTATACATAATAATATAAGAAAAGCCCAAAAGTAATGTTATACCTACCCATTAGTGATGGTTATAAAAAAAGATAAAACCCTAAAAAGTCCACCAAAACTCAGATTGTAACCACACTGAGAAAATTAAAGGAGAATCACTTTTAAAAAAAAAATGTAAAAAAAAATGGCTAACACTTTTTAGAAACCACCTTTTTTTGAAGAGAAAAAAATGATATTATTGTTATTATAATACGTAATATGTGTTTTCATAGGCTGAGAGGGGGAGAGCTGATAAACGTCTGCTAAAATGACACGCATCAGGACACATCTATTGTTCGAGTTCTTTCATCTCCTTTATCTCAACGTAATCGTTTCTTTTGTTCCTAGTACTTTTTTGAATCTTACATAATTGATCTTGATTTGCGTGATTTGTATCTGAATTGAAGAAACCACAAAAAACTCAGCGATTAACCTTAAGAACACTATCGTTTGAGATTAATAAGAAGAGAGTCTGCTAGCTGAAATAATTTTTTATTGTAAAAGATTACAGTTGAATAGAAGCTTCATGTTCTACATGAAGAAATTTTTGCGTTTTCAAGTTGTTAGCTAAATAGACTTGCTCCCCCTGGATACCCCAATGTTGGTATAGAATAATTAGGTGTTACTTGTTCCCAAGTTTACGTGAGAAATTTTTGCGTTTTCCCTAGTGATAGAAGACTGTAGATTGGGCCTTAAACTTAAATATCAGGGGAGTCGTGTTTTATCCACCAAATATTTTTGCCAAAGCCTTGTTTACATATCTATTTATTTATGATATTTAATTTTTTTTTCGGTTGAGGGGGGGGGGGAGTGATTTTAGTAGGGTTAACACTTTCTTTTATTAATATGGTGAATTGTATAAATGATTACAGAAAAAAGAAGACTGAAGAGTGAATACTGAAGCTCCAAAAGAAAGTGTAAGTATAAAATTTAAATACCGCCTATTCAGAAGAAAAACAGATTTTTTTAAAGAGTAATTTATTTCATAAAGAAAAATATACATAATTTACATAAAATGGAGAAAAACAACAAAAAAACTATATTGAGAAGACAACCTTTGCCAGATAATTGTATCCATTGAAACATTCGCAATGTTGGTATTTGAATCCTATTTGCTGCAGACAAAATCGTAGAAATTCGGGTAAAATCAACATTTCTTGGGCAATAGTAATTGCATAAAATGGCGAAAATGACGACTTTAGAGAGTCTGGACGGCAATACTAAAAACATCAATAATCACAAATTTTTATACCATTTTGTTCAACACATATTTTATGTTTTCGGGCAAATTATAAGCGGCCCTCCTTATTTTTTTCTTTCCGTACGCCTATGACAGTAAATATCACGAATTTTTCTTAAAAATGAAATCAAAACTTAAAAAAGCACTTTCACTTATTCCGTTTCTTTTGGGATTTGATCATTCTCTTTGCAAATTATTACTTGGAACGACAATATTTTGTCGTGTAAAGATTTTTCTTATGACCATTTCTTGACCAATTTTTCTCAAGGTAACTAAAGAAGTCAACCTACTCAAAGGAAATCTAAGAAGGTTTTTTTTGTCAAAACAAATGCGTGAAATTCACCTTTCTATTTTTTTAAAGAAATGTAAGTAAGAAATGATTGCGTGATCGGTTACGCTGTCGCACACAGGGATTGCGTGATATATTTTTAGGCAGAATATACATCTTTAGGCAGCTATCAATGGATGAAATCTGGAAATCGAATCTCAAGAGTTAATCCAAAATCAACCTCTTTATGAAACTTGGACACTCAACAAGAAGCTGTACTACACCTTGGATGGATGTTACATCAGAATACCAAGGAAAGCGTAAAATGGCAGCAGTGAACAACGCATCACAGACAAACCACTTGGTCTTTCAAAACTATCCAACTCCATCAGGAAAAGACAAAAAAGTCGAAAATAATATAATTTAATTTAAGTTAGCATTCTTCTTTTTAAAAAGAAAAATATATATTTTTTTTTTGCGTGGTCAAAAATTTAAAATTCCGTACCTTATACGATTGGCTTAATGAACACGTTGTAGAACTATGTTGCGCTATGCTGATAGGCCTTCGTCAGATCTCTATGTGTCAGTTGTTTCTGCTTTGTGTCAGTAAGAAATATATTTGGTTAACATCTATTTCTAGATGTAACGAATACTGCTACGGATTACTGCGTTGTTCATTGGCTGTAACATTTGAATTATATTATATGCATTGATAGAACAGGCTGGAGTGCGGAATTGCAAATCCAAGGAGCCCCAAGTGTTTTCAGAAATTTAGAGTTCCAAGTGTAAAATACAACTTCTTGAAAATTGTTTCTCAGATACACAAAGAATTGCAGTAGAATACCATAAATGACTCATATTAATAATTTTGTGGGTAAAAATCAACTCTTGGTTCTTTATTGATGCAAATCTTTTCTTTTTTTTTACCCGTTATTATTCAAAAGGTTCGGAAATGACAGACACGTCAAAACCTATGCCTCTAAAGATGATGTGTACATTGATAAGAGGGTGTATATCACTATAACGACTGGCCACGTTCACCTCAAATTCGATTTGTATACTATGATTTACGTTTACACGTTCACTTGGATTTTATGTTCAACAAAAAATGGAACGTTGTACATAATATTTTGGACATATGTTTGGGTACGACGCCCCAATCCCAATATTTGTCATATTTGTCACTCAAAGTAATTACGAACCTTTTTTTGTTATATTTGTCTAATGGTTGTGGATCATTCCCTGCTTTATGTTACGTAACCTTTAAACAAATTGGTACCATCAGTAGCAAGTTTAATTTCTAAATTCTTCAGAACCGTGCCTGATTTTTACGATATGGGTTACGTAAAAGAAATTCGGCATTGATTTGGGACTCATTCGTGGTAAATGATTAGGTTTAAGGTTTTGTTATTTGGGCTTTGCTCGTTTAATGATGTCCACAACCAGTGTTCCCTCCTGTCGTACATGTATTTGAATGCAAACGGTAGAATACTTAAGCTTTAATATATTGGTGTTACTGAAATCCAGTATAAACAAACAAATTGGGACCCCAACATGGAGGGAAGGATCCCCTGCAATCAATAAATAATGATTTCAGATATGCGACACATACCACATGCTATCAAATGAATACATATTTTAAATTTTCACGCATAGACATTTTCATCGCTGATTCTAATCGATTTAGTGTTAACGTCAAAAACGAGCCTTTTCTAGACCCCCTCCTACTCTCAGGGGTCGGCAAAGTCGCCGGCGCCACCGGCGCCGTCGGCAGGCACCTCTCCATTTTTTCAGGCAGGTCGTTCTTCAAACACAATTTTTCTTATTTTATGTAATTGGCTTTCTCATCTACATCGTAGACCTGTTCTCCTTCATACGTAGACAATTTTCAATCTAAACATTATAAAGACCAGTCTGATTAATAAAATTATTAGGTCTCATCAGACTAAAACGAGTTTTATCGAAGAAATAAAACCACTTCTGTGTAAGGCAAAATACGCCCTATCGTCTCATGTCACATTAGAAAAACCTGTATAAGATTAAAAGATTTCAGGCATAGGTTCGGTTGTTAAAAGGTTATTTAGCTCTAACACCATTCTCACGCCTTCTCACCCGTCAGTTGCTCACCCGACAGTTTCACCCGTCATGTATCGAATTTACAACGGAAAATTTTTGCCGAAAATGTTTTTTTCAAAATCCTGCTCTGTATTTTTACCTCTTAGCTTTTCAAAAATTGCGTCAATAGCCTATTTTGCGATGAAATTTTTACGAAACTAATGCTAATACTATTTGAATATTCGTTAGACGTTAGAACTAGAGCTGAGCTGAACGGCCAGATTTATAGTCATGTCTCGAAATCAAAAACAAACTCTGCACCCTAGATACCTT
>JAUKPT010003706.1:0-11780 GCA_032273505.1 Nanomia bijuga | reverse complement strand
ATTTTTGCAAAATACAACTGGGATACAGTAGGTGACTTACAAAAGACTTACAGTAGACTACATACTAGTAGTAAGACCCTAACTTAGTTGGTTTTGACAAGACAAAAATCGGTTCGGATGATATCTAAAGTTTAAATCAATTGTGGGTTGTGGATTAGAGTTGGGGATCACATTTGTTTTTTATATAAGCAACTTGAGATCAGCCCCAGCCCCAAAAGTTGCTTATTTTTCTCACCATTTTGAGGATCAAAGTTGCTTAAGAGTTGCTTAAGGCAATATAGTAAAATACGGAAAGTTTTCACTTAAACCCCAAAAGTTGCTGGAACCGCACAGACACAACGCTAAATAAAGATAAAATGATCGAACTCGAACTTGAGATCGCACCCAGCTCTGAAAGTTGCTAATGCTGCCTGAACATAGTTGCTTACAAATTTTCGTCAGCCTCAAAAGTTGCTTAATATTTTTTGATTCTGAGCCCTAGTTGCTTATATAATCGTTGCTTATATAAAAAAAAGTTTAACTCTGCTACGGCTGGGGCGTCAAAATGACCGGCGGCCGAAAAATATATTACAAATGGAGAAAAAAAATCAAAAAAAATCGAGTTAATCTTAAACTTGTTCAGCAAAATATTCTGCATCTTCTCTGAGAAAAATATCAGCTCTCACCTCTCAGGCACTCAGCACTCAGATTATTTTTTTCCAAATCTAAGTATTTCATAAATCTTTTGGGAGTATGTGAGTCGATATTGTTAGAAGGGGTTTTACGAGTTTGGGCCCAAATATGACAGCTATGATTATTCGCCTTAATGATATTCCGTTCATCCACTAATGGTTTGCTTGTTTTATTTGACCTTGGTGGACCTTTTTTATACGTTGTTTAATTTGGGGGTGGGGATCACTCCACATATCATATGTCTTCTTTCACTAATCGACCATAATAATTCCCTCATATCAAATGACCTTTTTTTCCCAAATGTTTGATTTTCAACCTAAAAGGCAGTCAAACAGTTTCATAAACTCCAAGTTAGTTTTTTTTATCTATGCTTATATACCCAGCGCATATCCCAAGTAGAGGCAATTTACTACTCAGAACCCTATGTGGGACTTTCAAGCTAACGACCGGGACAAGCTCCAGCTACATACTCTAGCGGCTAATCCTACTTAATTTTAATCATATATAAATCATATGCCTCGACGAGGACTCGAACCACGGTCATTGCGGTGATAACGTAACGTATTACCACTGGACTATGCGCCCACATGTTTCTACTCGTTATAACTAATTTAAAACGAAGGAATTTTATTTATTTTACTCTCAAAATCTATAGGAATCTTTTTCGAAATTTTTCAGAATATCCTGTTTCTAGTAATCTTTGAAAATCTTGAATATTACGGAATCTGTCGAGTACTTTTCAATCTCATCCAGTAAAAATTTCGGCTTGTTAAAGTATCGTCAATGTTTTTTCAAAATCTTTAAGAATCTTTAGGAATCTCTCGGATTTTTTTTGAAATCTTCGAAATCCTTTTAATCTATCGCTAATATTATCTCATAAAAATTGAGCTATTTACTTTAATGTCAGATAATTTCGAGGTCATAAAAAGTCGCGGAAGTCCGCACAAAGGGGTTGACATTTATCAGGAAAGTCGCGGGAATTTATTGTCGTGCATATAGGTGGAAGATGAAAAGAATACTACAAAAACAATTGAAAGAGACAATCGAGACAATTATGGCTGCTAATCGATTTATTAGCTCAAAAATTTTGCTCCCTTCTCAAAAAGGCCTACAATAAAGGGTTAAACACAACCCCCTACAATTCCTTTTGGACGGCTGAATCAACACAACTCTTCTAGGAAATAAGTATAACTATATTTCATGCGAATAAATTAAAAGTTTGGCCTATGGTGGTAATTTTACCCCTTCACCCTAAAGAATATGGTTAATATTAAAATTGAGATTGATAAAAAGGTAGAATGTGGTATTAGGTAGCATGAAGTTTTATTTTGCAAAAAAAAATCTTGAAGTTTTATTTTTCAGAAATAAAATCTGAAATTTTTTTTTTGCAGAAATAAAATCTTATGTTTACAATATAGTTTATAACACCAGATAGACAATATTGACGACATTAGAGAGAAAGTATAAAAAAAGTAAGTAACTCAATATGTTGGAGTCTTCAGTAGATGGTGTCTCGTGAGAACAAGGAAACGCTCACTCTTGCGACAGCACCGGGTTTCGATACTATTCTGGTTGCAGACACAGATGCAAAATAGTGCAGGATGCAGTTTGTACGAAGTGACCAGTATCCCACAGGCGTGAAGACAATAATTTCGAAGAGAAAGGGTGTGACGGGTTGTCATAAATTTAATTTGATAAGAGATGGATAAGGGGGAAATAATGATATAGGACATGCGACAATTGTTTTTTGATGTATGTTGTGTATTAGAAAAAATTTGTTGATATAGGCCTCTGGTGTACATTTGATTAAACTATGATTTCATTCAACCAATTATTAGCAATTATTTTTGTTATTATTATTATTACCATTATTATCATTCAAAAAAATCTTTTTTAGCTTCCCGAATCTGGACTCAATATACATATACACTCATATCTCCGACATCGAGCAGTTAACATATAATTCCTCTATATGGCCTGTTCATTCCAAATTTGTTTCCAAATTTCTTCTTTCTTTATCTCAATCTCCTCGAGGGCATTTTACCTTTATACACAAAAAAGAATATGGCTTATCTTATCTTATCTATCTTATCTTATCTAATGACACCTCGAATATATCAATATCAATATATATTTCTTTTAAAAGGCGTGTCCTTCTTGGGACATTACCATGTTGGGTTTTACAAGGAGTTAATAAATAAAAATAGATACATGAATAAATACGTAGCTACAACATAACAAATGAAATTGAGAAACTAAACCTCTGTTATTTTTGGGAATAAAGGAAGAGAAAAAAGAAAAATATAGTGGTTATTACTTGGTTTTTTCAACAGAAACTCCATTGTCCATTGCTAATTTGATAAATTTGGCTGTTGATTTGGCAATTAACGGGTTGCTCAACATAAATGGATTTTATGTTGAATTAAATTGTTAATTCTTTATATTTTTAGGTAAAATGTTTGAAAATGATTAAGTTCGAAAAGCTTCACACAGATTTTACATATGACTTTTATTTTATGTTGGTTCCTTTATCCCCTGATAAGAAATTCCTTGTATGATTTGATGAATCCTCCTCGCAGTTTTACTGACTAATCTATATTTTGAAGCTGTTGTTTCATTGTAGTATAATCAGATTTGTAATAGTTGGCTTGTTTGGATTTGACCACACCTCTTGGTAGTAGTTGGCAGTAAAGGTTAGTATTTCATGATAACTATTGGCTAGGCCAGATCCATGGAGTAAATTATAAACTACTCTCCCTTCATTAAAAACAAATCAAGGAGTGATGGCTGGTGACCATCACAGTTGCGTTTGGGTTTGTAGACGTGCTGAAAAAGATAGCAATTATGAATTGATTCAATGAATCGTTTCATTTTGCACATAGTCATTTTCCCAGTCAATAGTTAAAATCACCACATATTAGTAGCCGTTCATTATTTTTTGATACTGCTTCTTGAATGATTTTACACGTTTTCATCGTTGTTTCTACTGCTGTATCCTTTTATGGACTTCTATAAACACATCAACAGAGCAACTTATCATTATTACGAAGTTTTACCTCAATCCATATGTGATATCCATAGGCTGTTTCAAATTTCCCTTCGTTCGCTTTAAGGTTCTCTTTAACATACAGCAACGCCACGTTTTCCAGATGAACCTAAATTTATGTCTGAAAAGTTGAAATTTACGTGCTTATCGTATCCATTGATGTTGAGGAGAGGTTCATAGATAGGATTCCTTTAACTTTAGGAATTACTTCAGTCAGTAGAATTATTTCTGGCTGATAGTAGTCCAATTATATGTATTTTTAATCTTAAATTTGTTCATCACATTGTGCTGCATTTTTTAGTGAAAACCTCATGTCTTGGAAAAATCTGGTTCTCAAGATATTTTGGAATAGGCTCTTAGCCTTGAGATTGCACCATTTTCCAAATCTAAATACCTTATGAACCCCTTGGGTATATGAGTCGATGTTTTGCAAGGTCGTAGACCTTAATGAGAAAGTCATAAATATATTTTATGGTGTTGTCACATGTCTGTTCAAACATGCCCAAATAGAGGGGAATAAGGGCAACATTTTGCATCAATTATTTAGGAAAATTCTGGTTCTCAAGTTATTTTGAAAAAGGCTCTCAGCCTATCAGATTTTACCATTTTTTAAATTTCACAAACTGTTTGAGTATATGAGTTGATATTTTGCAAGGTAGTAGATCTTTATCAGAAGAAGTCATTTAGATTTATTAGGATGTTGTAACTTTTTCTATGTTTTTCATTATCATAAATAAATAAATTGAAATTGAAAATAAAATTAAAATTGTGAATTGCATTTTGGACCCAATTTTCAAGACTCAATCTCATCTTGTGATGGACTTCTTAAAAATCTTTGAATGAATTAACTTTTAAACCCTTCGAGCTATTAGATGAAACAATGGTTTGTAGCATTATAGTTTTTATTTAAAAATACTTTATATTATACTAAACATTAGATCTCTTAGTTATATTCAGTGTTGTAGTATTTCATTTATGTTTTTAGAGTAGAAAATGTATACCTATTGGTTAGAAAGAATCGAAAGTAATTAGGTGGAGAAAGTGTTGTTTTGCTTGTTTTTGGGGATTTGGTGTGAGTAGAAACCTCCTCAGAAACCTAAAATAAGTATAAAATGTTTTCACATTACAATTTATATTACAAGTATACTTTTGGTTATAGTCTTTCAATTAAAGTTATAGTTATAGTCTTACATAATATTTGTGACTTTTCTGAGCATTTAATAATGTAATTTGCAATATATTGGTTCATATCCTCTTAAACTCATTACTATTCATAAAAAGGATATTGATATAATTTGAATATGGTATGATGTTTTAAATGGAAGTTATTTTAACAATATATTAATGAGTAAGATCTTTCATTTCTATCTTTGATAATCATGGATTCATTCGTGGATTCTGTGTTAGATAAGTTGGCTATCCATCACATTGATTACGAAGTAAGTTTTTTTAATTTTCAGTTACAAAAACGATTGTGTTATAGTTTTCAATTTTATACACATGACTGACCACCAATCATTGAAGAGAATTTTTGATGAGATAAAGTCAAGTGAGCTCCAATTTTCTTTTAATAAATATTTAAAATCATACTGTTGTTACAGCTTGAATTGGAGGTCTAAGCTTTATAAATGGTATAGTACAGT
The DNA here is from genome assembly GCA_032273505.1 of Nanomia bijuga. Lineage (NCBI taxonomy): Eukaryota > Metazoa > Cnidaria > Hydrozoa > Siphonophorae > Agalmatidae > Nanomia > Nanomia bijuga. The sequence goes on along the minus strand of JAUKPT010003706.1, from coordinate 6,419 downwards.
ATTTATCAGAGAAAGAGACTGGAAAGGTTTACATTTCTGTTACATACTGGGTGACCCCAAAAAAGTATACCCCTTTAAAAGAGTATTTTGGCACGAAAAATCCTTAGTTTTGGTTGTTTTAGCCACATAAAAGCAGAAAGATAAACTTAAATTTTGATGGGTCACTTTCTAAATTTGGTTAAATATTTGCCGTGTTGGAGCACTTTAAAGGAAAAATCAATTATTCAAAATACTAGAAAAAAAGGCTAAAACTAGGGTATTAAATCAATAGGAAGCATACATGACTTATTTCACTCGAATTTGCTTAAATTCAATTGCATTTCCTTAAATTTATTTGTGGTAATCTGAAACAAAAAATATGGAATGTCCCCACAGAACAATATCCTAAAACCTTAAGATATCTTAGTAATTTCTTTTAAAAGAGAATGCAAAATTCTTGACAAAGAATTAATTCAAATAGCATTTGATGGGATGTTCACTTGGGCAAAACAATGCACAGTAGTAAGATGGCATGCATTTTCAAATAAATAATTATAAAAATTACTAAAAATATGAATGAAAATGAAAATGTTTAAACACTTAACTTTAATACCCTATTTTTAGCAATTTTTTAGTATTTCTAAAAGTTGATTTTTTCTTTAAATTACTCTAAGCTGGCAAATATTTATCCAAATTTAAATATTGACCCATCAAAATTTATGTTAATCTATCTTCTTTCATGTGATCATAGGAAGTTTTAAAAATTCAAAAATATTTATGCCAGAATAATCTTTCAAAGTTGTATAGTACCTTTTTTTGGAACACTTAGTATATATGCTATATGAAGGGTACTCCATAAATCATGATGGAGTACAGTACAGTACAGTACATTGGGGTACTAAAGATTTGACCTCAATGAGAGATATAAGATTTAGGGTTTTTGTGAAATTGTGAATATAATGTTCAATGTGAAATTTGTGAAATTGTGTCTTTTAAGGGTTTTTGCATAATGCAAAAAACCTTGATTTATGATGGAGTACCATTCATATAGCATATATACTAAGTGTCCCAAAAAAAAGTACTATACAACTTTGCAAGATTATTTTGGCATAAATATTTTTGAATTTTGAAAACTTCCTATGATCACATGAAAGATGATAGATTAACATAAATTTTGATGGGTCAATTTTTAAATTTGGATAAATATTTGTCAAGTTAGAGTACTTAAAAGAAAAAATCAACTTTAAGATTTTCTTTTTTGTTTTTGGAATACGAATATTTCTTAGTAATTTCAATAGTGATTTATTTAAAAATGCAGGCCATCTTACTGCTATTCATCGTCTTGCCCAAGTTAACATCCCAACAAACGATATTTGAATCAATTCTTTGTTAAGATTATTGCATTCTCTTTGAAAAGAATTACAAAGATTTCCTAAGATTGGAGGATATTGTTCTGCGGATTAATTCAAGAAAATTCAATTGAATTTAAGCAAATTCGAAAACTGAGGATTCGTCTTGCTAAAATACTCTTTTAAAGTAGTATATATCCGTTTGTCACGGGCGAAAATATATGCACCTCCCGTTTATTCCCCCTCTTTTTCCGGATTCCAGAGTAGGTATAGAAATAACAGGGTGACAGAGAGTTTCATGCTACAAAACACATTCTCGTGGTCTCCAATCATACAAATTTGAAAATAAAAGTCTTGTTGTGTAAGATGCACACCTTATTTGACAACAAATATTTGTCACTTTTAGAAAATGACGTAGTTTTCATTTAACATTATTGTCACTTCTAGAAGATGATGTATCCTTGTCTTAAATTGTTTCTTCATCGAATTGTTGCACTTAAAAATGTGTAAGGATGTTGCTAAAACTAAAATAGTAAAAATCATTATTTTGTTAGAAACAGCTAATAAATGTATCTTAACCAGCACCATTGGACTACTAAAATATACCCAAAAATAAGCTGATGTTGCGAGATAAATTTCTAAAATGTTGCCAACAATAAGTAGCTCAAAACCTTTTATATATCGACTGTTATCACATTTTTAGTATTTCGGTCTCATTTTACCGTATTTGAGTAGTCTGTGCCAGCACTGACAAAAAAGTAAGAACTATACTAAAACTGATCAATTCATAGAATAAAACAATTTTTTTTTTCAAAAGATCAAAATTTCATCATAATTACATTATAAAGAAATGTCAAAACTTAATATCATAAAAGTTTTCACAAATCCACTTGATTCTTGATAATAAAATTTTAAACCAAAAGGCAAATTTACCCATAATTAGTATACAAGCCCTAAACCGGTGAGTGAAAAATAATTGGGAAGCAGTTGGAAACATTCTATTATTCACGATTTCCCGACGTTTTAACTACTTTGAACAGTTGAGAAATTTATTCTAATAGGTCTCGCAGGGGTTTTCAACATCGTGGTTAAACATGGACGTGACCAATTCATATATAGGGGCCTAAATATCAGTATTTATTCTTTCACCTGTTGATGGGAAAGTAGAAGGGATCACTCCAAACGTTTGTCTGGTTTAGACTGTTGATTAGTTGAATATTACGTAATAAAGAACCAGATTAGTTTATTAGAAAATTACAAAATGAGGTTTATTTTGATACTGAATATTATTTTGAGTTTATTTAGTGAACCAATCAAATTCTTCGTGATATAATATTTAACCAATCAATAATCTAAATTAGATATAGTTTTGGGATTATCTCAGTGATATCCAGATTTCCAAGTATTCTTTATATTTCACTTAAATTTTACCTACTATATAATTTGGTCAGTATTTATTTCCATTTCCTTTGATATGCCACAATTTGAATTTTCACCGGATGATAAATTTCGAATATTCGTTCACCAGGTCGTTAAATCTAGAAATTCCTTTTCCCTGGGGTTTTCATCGGGTTAATTCAGACCGGGTCACTGACTCGGGGAGTTCTTGTAATCGATTTCAACACAATAAATAAAAAACTAGTGGTGCTAATGGACAATTCGAACGCTATTTCAACCATTTGATAGTTTTACTATTTTACAACTTCTCATTTTATTGTCATCTCAATTAGAACAGTCAACGATGGACATGTGAAGAACAAAACGGTCACGGGTTTAGACTTATTATCAATAAGACTAGTGAAAAATGATTTGAATATTTTGTGTTTTAAGATATCCCTTTTCCGAAAAAAGATTTCATTTAGTTTTCGGTTCTATATTTTTCTCTTTCTCGTGGTTTAACGTAACTACTCGCCTCGCCATTTCCTCTTTTACAGACACCTTAATGACTAAAAATCGTTTCTCTCTGTATAAACGACGACATACTCATATATAAGAAAAAAGAAATAAAGTCTACATTTTTTTGTTGACAAATGAAGCAGTTTTATCCAGTGATATTCTGTCAAAATGTTTTGACTAAAATCGGAACTTACCTAATGTACATCAGACAATTTGACGGCGACTATAAAATTATTTCTCTCTTCAAGTTATTAAGAAACGACTGAAAACAAATATTTAAAAGTTTGAAATAAAGTCAAGAAAATATGTAAACGTAAAAAGAAAAAAATAATTTGTTTAGACGTTTTTCTTGTAAAGCAAAAGACATCGAAAGCAGAGTTCTTGCCTTAACTAAATCTGTTTATAAACGTCAGAAAGATTTGTAACAGAATATTTTCTTTGAAAATTCGGCCAAATCTTTTTGTGCAGAAATTTTCGCTAGGTCCTTCTTAAATTAATTTTCCATTATTTATTTAGTATTACTTTTTTTAACTAATTTTTCATGGCGCGGGAAAATGAGCCGTCCTCCCATTTGAACGGCACTGCAAATACCTAACAATTAAAGAACAGTGGACTTACCTCTTCCAAAAACAATAATGTATAAAGGTTGTTGGTGAGCTCCACTTATATAATATTTTGCTGATTGAAAAAATACGTCATCAACCCTTGTATTTTTACCAATAAAAAATAGTCAATCGGAATGTATTATAAAATTGGCGTAATCTATTGTAAAGCTTTAGAAATTGTTGAACGTAGAAGTATATTATCAAAATAACTTCTCTAACTGTCTCGTATGTTTCATGTCAGAAAGATATTTCAACAAGCTCAAATATATTGACCCAATCATCATATCTTTGAAATACTCTGAACATAAATATAAGATTAAAAAACATCATTCTAATATATAAGTAATATCTTAAACCGGGGGTTGAAGTGCAAATTTTCTTTTTAAATATTATTTTTTTGCGTCTTGAATTATTTTGAAATTTTCATCATTGGAAAAAGAGATAAAAGGTCGCTTCTCGTGATATTAAATCATCATTCTCCGATCACAACTTCCTGGATTATACCCCGTTAAAGTTTTATTTAAATGATTTCTTTCTCATGCGTTTACGGGAATTATCGGAGTGAAAATTTTCTTTATCTTCTTTTTTATTACCTTGACACACTTTTCATCGGTAAGTCCGTTCATATTAATTAATTACAGTTTACATGGGAGAAGATTTTGCCTTAGACACAGCTTCAATGACTACAAAACAAAAGTTTGTCGCAACCAAATTTTTTGGAATATTTTTTGCGAATTTTAATGTTGCCAAAAGGTTAACATTTTGTCAAAATTTATCAATAAATGGTCTATTCTGCGTTGAGCAACCAATAAATAGAAGCAAAATGGACAATTTTAAGCACCCTATTTTCCGTGAAACTAGATGGTGATTCATCATTGAATGCCTTAAAAGCTTTTAACAAATCCAAAAATGAAAAATATTTATGAAAATGAACGAAGATCGCCGAATCCTTAAGTGAAGAATAAAGTCAAATTATCAAATTATTTTTGTGAAGAAGCTAAATGTCGCGAACACAAAATTTCGAGTAAGTCGCGACAATTTATGCTCTTCAAATCCTCATCAAATGAACTTTTTTTGACGTCAAGTCCGTCACTGACGGTTGACACTATATGACGTCAATCTTTATAATGTTTTCGTTACCAGTTATCTTTTTCTTTTCTTAAATTTATAATGAACGAAACGTCATAACAGCCTATTTATTTAGTGACAATTTATTCACTTCTTCACAGATGGGAAAGGTGGCTCTGTTTATGGGCGAATTAACGTCTGGAAACACTACAGTTCTAGCACATATTGCAGCACCAGTTACTAAATTGTATAAGAAGATGATAATTTTTACTACGAATATAAGAAATTATGTGAACAAGTTGGTATATTCCCACACTGTAACTAAATGATTGTAAAGTTTATTAGATAATATTCTTACGAGTATTTTCTAGTCTTATTCACCAACTATGCAGTAGGCAAATATTAGTGAAATTGTTTATTCTGGGGTTTAGCACTATCATTTTCGGATTCGCCACCAAAAGTTTAGTATATGTACTCGTTTTTAGCCTGATCTCTTAGGGGTCAAAGCCTATTTTTAGAAAATTAGGGGGTGAATGTTCCCTTTTCTTATCGTTTTTAGATATTGAGACCATCATGATCCCTCATTCTTGAATTAGTCTCAGTACCAGTTTGTAGTCTCATCTGACAACTTTTAGGGGTCAAAGCTTATTGGAGGATGAGTGTGCCTTTTTCGTATTGTTTTTAGATTTCGTGATCATTATATTTGGATTCCCGTCCTAATTCTAGTATTCATGCAAATTTTCTACCTAATGCAATGACATTTAGTCTTTGGGGGTTGGAAACCTTTTCTAGGGGATTGAGAGTAATTTTAAAGAGGGTGGGGAATTCTATGTGACGTTATAAGATTGCCGATTATGGCAAACCCGTCAAAATGCCCTTCCTTGTGATACCTTAGCCAACCCTGGGGAATCTATCGTGTGGCCTCTAAAGGCCATGCAGAAGGGTTCCCTCGCATAGCACGCACCTTATATTACCACATTGCTCGCGACTTTTCTTCAATTAAGGTATCAAAAAACTTGACCTACCTAACCAATACATTTTTTCAACACAACCAACCCATTTGCAATCCACGTAAGACTAATTAGATAATCATTTTAATATAAATCTGGTATTGATTCAATGAAAATAAAAGATATTGCAAATTTTCATTTCTTAAGATGGTAAGAAGACAAATCATAATTAGTTCATTGAGTAATTATCTGAGATCTTATCTAAGATCTAACGATGTTTTACAATAGAAGTAGAAAGACGGAATGCCGAAACAAGTATGGTGTTTTTGAATTGAATAAACTACAATGAAACTAAGATTTTCAAGAAATAGAAGATAAGCAAGCCGATGTACTCATGGATTCGTGTTACCTTGAGGTCAGACAATTAGTGTTCCCAAAAAGTAAGACCTAAATATGACCATTCTTGAGTAAAATATTCCTCCGTAATACTTTTCACCTCCGTAATACTTTTCATCTTATTCATGGATGATATAATTGACGATTTAAAAGAAAAATGTCTGATTGAACCCATT
>JAUKPT010003705.1:0-11782 GCA_032273505.1 Nanomia bijuga | reverse complement strand
TTTAGGATCTAACAATTCATTTACAGATGAATACTTGGTCAAGAGATTTTCGTATTTAAGTCTGATTCTATTGTGTGTCATGCAGTTAAATAGCGAGTGAGTTTTGTCCTCAATTGTGTTGCATAATACACAAAGACGTTGAATAAAATTGTCGCATACTACTCCCTGCCATATTCAAGTTCAATACATAGTGTTGGTTTATAGAATTTCTGTTAGCGATATTTGAATTCTACGCATCAAAATACACTTAGTGTGAAAATATCGTATTTTTCAAAAATATGCATATGGGTATTTGGCTTCGAATCGATTTCTCGTAGGGATTGATCAATCATCCTGCCTCTCGTTATGATGGACCATTCCCCGCCAGGTATTTTAAATAAGGAAATTCCCTTGTATTCGACATTTTTTCTGTTTGTAAAATAACCATAAATCGCACAGTTCGCCTTGTTTGTTTTGTTGAATTTCACAACTATACAATTAATGTCTCTCCTCACTCCCATTAAAAATGGAAGTCACCTAACTTCAAATAATAATTTCGCTTGCGAACTGATAAAGCCCTCTGCAACTTTTATTACCCTTGTTTTATAGCCCAATTTTAGGGGTACTTCTTTAGGAGGTATTTTTTAGGAAGATTCATCTCTCCTTTAAGAAACTATGATGCCGCTCAAGTTTTCTTGTGTTTATAGATAATTTACACCCTTTACTAAAAAAAACAATAAATCCACAAATAAAAATCCATTTAAATTATGCAAACTACACGTTTTACCGAATGCAGAGCATCAACACCCGCGCATGCCGCATGGTTTATGTTATGATTTTGGAGTTGTCTTGAGTTTTGAGTGTGAAACCAAACATGATGATCTAATATATCAATTTATCGTCAGTTAAGTTCAAATAGGATTCAAGTAAAATGATTCCAGAATAAATTTTGAACATCTAACTTCAAAAAGTTTTACTTGGATCATTTTTATGTGTTTTTTTTACTGTTGATTTCTATTTTGTATTTTTAGGTTAAAAAATGATTTTCAATTAAAATCGAAAACGAGAAATACATATTTAGTTAACTTATTATCATGTCTGCGTCAGTTGGACAGAAATGTTTCAAAATATTGACCGAGGTGTTCAAATTTGATGACTATAAAAGTGGTCTCCAGGCACAAGCAGTAAAAAAGATTGCAGAGGGCAAGAAAGATATCTTCATTTGTTTCCCCACTGGCTCTGGAAAGTCACTTTGTTATCAATTACCAGCACTGTTGCATGACAGAGTAAACATGGTTTTCAGTCCATTGCTAGCATTAATAAATGATCAAGTTAAAGCACTTGAATCTTTAAAGATTAATGCTAGAACATTAAATTCTCAAGTCACTCCGAGAACTAGAGACATTATAATAGATGATTTGAATAGTAGAAATCCAAAGATAAGACTTTTGTATATAACTCCAGAATTAGCAGCAACAAATAAATTTCATGATATACTCTGCTCATTAAAAAAGAGGAAGAAGTTAGGTTATTTTGTTGTGGATGAAGCACATTGCGTATCTCAATGGGGACATGATTTCAGACCTGCTTATTTACGTCTTGGAAAATTACGAAGAGATTTTCCAGAATGTCGGTGGATTGCTCTGACTGCTACAGCGACAAAAAGAGTAAAAGACGATGTTATCAAAACATTAGGTCTAGCACCTCCAGTTAGTGTTTTAAGGACAAATTCATTTCGATCAAACTTATTTTATGATGTTAGGTTTAAGGAATTACTTGGTGATCCTGTTGAAGATTTATGCCGATTTCTTCAGAAATGTTTAATTAATGATGAAGAGGAAAATAAATTGTTAGAAGATCGTTCTTGTGCAATTGTTTATTGCCGAACGAAGGATGATTGTCGTGTTTTAGCAGATAAACTAACATCAAAAAGCATTCGTGCAAAGCCATATCACTCTAGTTTGTCAAAAAAGGAGTGTCATGATGTACAAAAGCAATGGATGGATGGGCATGTGCCTGTTATTTGTGCAACTATTAGTTTTGGTATGGGTATTGATAAAGCCACTGTTAGAAGTGTTGTCCATTGGACAGTTCCTAATTCTCTTGAGGGTTACTATCAAGAAACTGGGCGTGCTGGTCGCGATAGAAAACAATCTTGGTGTCGAATTTATTTTGATAAACAAGAACGTGATACAGTTTCGTTTTTATTGCGTAGAGATATTGAACGAAAAAAAGATCGAAATAATGCTACATCTCAAAGCAGTAATTCTGACATGCTTAGTTTTGAAGCAATGGTTAAATACGCACAAGATGATAAATGTCGTCATGAAGCTATTGCTAAATATTTCGGTGATGATCCACCAAATTGCAATAAATCTTGTGATGTTTGTAAGTTTCCTTCCAAAGTATCTTCACAAGTGAATTCTTTTAAAGAAGCAATAACATTTACATCCACTTCAATGTCTAAACCCCAGGATGACGATACGAGTGAGATGTATGGCGGAGGTCGTAGAGGTGCAGATACAAAGTATGATGATGATGGTGAAATTGTCTCAGACAAAGAAGATGGTTTAGGTGACTTTATTAAGGACGAATTTAAGAAAAGAAACTCATTTAAAAAAGCTTTTAAAACGATTCCTGAAAAAGTAGATCTAAATACTAAACTCATTGAACCTCATAACTCGCGGATTGCTAAATTGGCTGTTAGTGTGCGGGAACACTGTTTGAAACTTTTAAATAGTGCTCTCAAGTCGAATGCAAATCTTGATGATGCTGAAAACTCCTCTTTGGTTGTGATTACAAAGTTAGCATCCAAAGTTGAGTTTGATGTTCTTCAAAAATCTAAATTATCAACAACATACAAAACAAATTGTTTTAAAATGGTACAACAGATAAATCAGTATTCAAAAGTTGGTAAAACATTTACATTGAAAGCTTGCCAGGATCAGGAGGAAGATGACACTGCTAAGCTCCATACTGGTTTCATGAAAGCTTCTGACTATGTAAACAAACAGAATGATGAAAAGAAAAGTGAGAAGAAAGATCAAAGTAACAAAGAAGTTTTTGAGCCAGTCAAAAAATTTAACAAGAAAGAAGACAGTCATTCAAACAAAAAACAACACAAAAAAGATGACAATACATCTAAGATTGATCAGTTCTTTGATAAAACACAAGCAAAAAAAGAAAATGATAAAATTAATAAAGGGGTTAACCTTGATCATTTATATGGGGATGACCTTGGAGATAATGGTAGGAATCAATTGCATACGAAAAGAAAACTTGATGCAGACATCATGCCTGATAGTAGTAGCACTCCAAATCGAAAACGTGAAAAGAGTTCTCTTGACTCATCAACCAAAAATTCAAAATCTTGTTCAGTGTCACCAATATCAATTTCTTCAGGAAGTGAGTGTGGGGATGATTTATTGGATAGATCGATTGACGAAGTACAGATAATATCTGAAGACAAGATGCAATGTAATTATATTCCTTCAGATATGGACATATCCCCTCAGCGTCCTCTTATTGATTTATTAAATGACGATACTATTGCTAGTGAAAGTAACCAACAAACAACTCCTGTGTTGAATACTCATATTACAGATAAGAATGAATCTTCTATTGAATATAGTCTTCTAGAATGTGATTTAGGTAGCTCTGTAAAGAAAAATAGTCCGCCTAATGGTAAACAAGACTTAAAAGAAAATGACACCCCGATTATGGGTAAGGGGAATGAAACTGAAAATGAAAAAGGTAATGATAGCGACATAGAAATCGATATAATCGAAGAGACTTCCTCTACTGAGATTCGTAAAACTTTAGAACAAAACTTTAAAGAAAAAGGTGACACATTTATTGCTTTAAACAAGAAAACCAAGAACAATGTTTTAATAAAATCCAAAACACCTACAACAACAACTGAACCACCCAAACAGGACAAAGACACAGACAAAACAAATGTCAGTAAAACTGGAGATAAAGAGAAAAGTAAGCTGAAAGAAAAGCCAGAAAAATATGATGAAAAACATGTCGCTTTTTATGTTGTTAAGTATTTATCTGGTTATCATGAGAACAAAAGGATTAAAGATAAAGATTTATTTAAGGCACTTGCGAAAAGTATGACATTTAAAATTATGAAAGAAAAGCCAGATAATTTAAAGGCTCGTACACACTCACTAACACATAAATATTTTTTAGGTGGTGCTAATTGTGAAACACCTATTGATCTTGAACGTCTGAAATTACTCTAAAATTCTTTGTTATAGGGTTTGTATAACAAGGCCCCCCTCCTATTGAAAAGGATTAAGGGAAGAAATTCACACTTTTCGAATTTGGGCTCTTTCAAATTTTCAACGAAGTCAAACTTAATTGGTCTTTTCAACAAAACTTCTTTTGGTCTTATCTTTTCACCCTTGTATGTCATCATTTGATGAAAAATATGTTTTGTTGCATTTTTTTTTTTTATTTTTTTATTTGAATTTGTTCAACAATTTGTTTACCTTAAAGGAATAAATTTTTACGGAAGAAACTTCCAAAACTTTCGGGAAATTTTATTTTGTTGATTTGGGCCTTTTTCGTGAAATTAAATTCTTTGAAAGTTTTTTTTTTTGGATTTTTCGAAGCTTGAAATTTCTTAAGTCACAAAATTAAATTCCACGAAATTCGCTATAGTCAGTTTCAGATTCTGTGAGACTTAAAGAGGTTCCCATGATTTTTTTTCATTCTGTTTTTGGCAAATGAAAGAAGCTATGAGAAAAAAAGGTCAGAGATAGCTAAATTGGTATTGGTTCGAAGTGGCATCTATGCATTCTTATCTGTAATATGAGTATTCAAAACAGAAGTTGTTTGTTGTTTATTTCCACTGGCAGTAGTATCGTCATCTAATAAATCAATAAGAGGACTCAGAGGGAATATGTCTCCTGAAATATTGATCCCTCTGGCAAATGAATATAGTCAATTTAGGCAGAAAAGTTAGGGCTTTCTAACCGATACTGATTTAGCTATGTCAGACTCTGATTTCTCATAGTTGTTGATTTCCTTCTTCATCTTTTCGTTTTTTACTCAGCTTTTTCTTTCATTTCCCAAAAACTGGATGAAAACGATCACAAGAACCCAGAGAAATTTCTGCCAAATCTGCATGTCCAGAAAATCTGTTTCTAAAGTTGATGGGACCAAAAACACAGGGTGCAGAATCATGGAAAACTCTGAAAAAATTAGATGAATTTTTACTTTTTCTGGAAAACTCTGAAATTTCGATACAAAAATTTTCTTAACAAATTTTCTTAATTTAAGAAAACAAATCCTCTTTTTATACATCTTACTATACATCTGTGGAAATGGGGCTTTAAAACAAAAATTTTTGGAAATAAGTTATACCTTTGAAAAGAATTTTCGAAAAAGTAGGTCATTTTCAGTCAAAACTACTGAAAAGACTGAACACTCCATTTTTAGTCCTGACCCAGTTAGCTTTAGAGCTATATTTGCATTATAATTTTGTGTATACCATTGGCAACGGTTTGATAAGTTGATAAATCATTTTAGGTGGGTTCATTGATGGGTTTTCTCTCTTTTTTGATTCTAGAAATTTGACAACTACTGTACCTATATATATTCTGCAAAATTTGCTAAAATTTTTTTATAAGCAAATAAAGGCTTCGATTTGTTATTTCTTAAGCCATTTTTGGGGGAAGCTAGAAATACGAAAAAATATGCTTGCAAAAACAAAACAAAATGAAATACTGTTTACTACTTAAGTTTGATTCCTTCCTTCTTCAACATATTATATTTTTTTCGGTTGTTTATAGATATAGTGTTTTTAAAATGAAAAGAATTACTATTTTTTCTGTCATTGTTTTGTTTTGAACTTTCTTGAAATAAAGTGCTACAAATTATGGGTGTATATGTATATGCCATGGCGTTCTATACTACAGGCCTCGTCAACCGTACTGCGATTTTGGGTTTACCACTTTTTCATTGAATACTGTATTTGTTTTTTTTAGGACGGATTCATATACCCAAATGAAGTATTTTCTGCAGTGTTTTGAAAAAAATCGGTTTGCTCTTCCAGGAAATAAATGCACTTTCGGTTTCATTAGAATTCGTTATAAACGAGAGGAATAATAAAGGTTAGGAGTCGTCATTGTGCATGTATCTCAAGGTGTCATGTTAATGCTCTCACCAAATCTTATCAAAATCTGACTTTCCAATCAGCCGGAAAAGGGCAAAATGTCTCAAAAAGTGTTGTTAAAACAGAAGTTGCTGGAACCAGTTTATCGATTCTGACTTTGTTCCAATCAGCCGTTTCTGTTTCATTGGTTAAAAATTACAATAATTTTGAACACTTTTATTTTTGACAAAGTTTCGAGAAAGTTAAAAGCTTTTTTGTAAATTCCGCTAACTATGCTTATTTGCGAAATCATTTTTTCCACTCAGGATTGGTTGAAGAAGAGGATTGAAAATCTACTCAGTCACCTTGCATGGTTACTAATTGATCAAAGATAGACAGCTTACCTTTTTGGTAAGATTGTATCAGCGAAAAGAACAAAGGCCGCAGGTTGTGGCGTTTGTCATCCTGGTTTAGGTTTAGTCTTATTTTTTTGGATATGGATTGCTTCTTTCATCCCTCACTTCGTCCAGTTTTTTTCTGTGCATATCACTTTATATTGAACTGATTTGGACACAATGTGAGCCGAGAACTCTGTGTTTACTTTGGCTATTACTTAGAACTTTCCATTGTGCAGGGAATGGTAGTATGATGGTCTTCTCTTCCTCAGGGTCAGCCTCGTTGTTACTATCTCAGATCATCAGAAATGGCTAAAATTGACATTTTCCGTCAAAAAAGGCAAAAATGGCGCAATTTAGTCTTTCAAAACATTTGGTCTAATAGAGGTAGTTGGACGTGTTCAAGCAAAGTGACCACTAAATGGCTTTTTAGGACCTTTAGATATATATAGGCTTTGTAATGTATTAAGATGTTGATCATATTAGACAAAAATGGTCATCTAAGCTGACAAATACAAATACTACTAGGTAAAAATCTCGATTAAAATCGGACAATTTGTGCATGTTTTCTGGGCATGCAAGTATGATCATTAAAATGACACACACTGCTAAAGAAAGAGATGATAAAAATGCTTCTATTTTGGTTTTGGGTCTAGTTATCAAATCATACTTCTCAGGCATGTTGTACTAAATGTCCTGGTCCGTTTGTGTAAAATTTGAGTTCCTAGGATAGAAGGATGATCAAAAGGACACATTTAAAGTTGAAAAACCTAATTTTTATGACGCCCATGTAGCATTTTTTTTCCCATTTGTAATTTTTGAGATTTCTCATTTAAAACTCTACTTTTACCTGTGATTCATGTGAGCCGGAAATAAGTACACTAGGTCGGACAAGGAAGGGATAAAAAGGACACACTGACTTCAGGAAAATAGAGAAAATACCAAAAAGCATCAAAAGTGAAAGTGACGACTACAAATGGTCAGAATATAATTTTTATTTCTTTTTTGTGAATTTTCAACTAAATTTATACAAGAAACAAATATCATAAACAATTTTCAACAATATATGTACGGTCTGGGCAGAAAATGATAAAAGGTACACATGTATATTGTCAGATTTATTGCAAATGTGATTTTCTTGTGTCCATTTCCAGTTGTGTACTTTTAAACATCTCTTATTTAAAGCATTGCTTCTAAATAATTTTCTACAGTTAAAATTATCTCAGAAGACAAAATAATGTCCATGGTAACTAAAAAGTCTCAAACTATTCACCACCTAAGCAAATGAAAAATAATGAACAGCTTTTAACGTTGTCTCAGATGAGTACCTAATCATTTTCTTGCAAAATATCTGGTAATGTTAACCAAGTTCCTAATGTTGACCGCAAGCAAACATCATTCTGCAAAATATAATGTGTTAAAATAAACAAACTTAAACTCAACTTCTAAGAAATGTAATAATTTCACTTGAAACGTTAAGTAAATGCTCGTTTAAAAAATAATTTATCGTAGAAGATGATTATATGTATAAAAAAAAGAAAAATGTTTTGGAATTAACAGAAAATACCAGGAAAATGGTTATTTTATAATGGACAACCTTGATAAGATAAAAAGCGTATGTATAAATAACATTAATAAATACATAAAAAACTTTGTTTGCATCTGTGCAACATATTTTTCAAAAGAAACCTCCATCCTTAGTACAATACATTTTTAGCCATAGATGAGACTGCCGTAAAGGGGCTTTCGAGTCGTTTTGGAGAAAAAGAACTTCAAGAATAGTCAAATCAACCTTAAAACTGCATGACATTCATATGCTACGCTCAATAAGACCATACCTCGATCAAGGAAGCATTGTTTGAAATATATTCAAAGCGGACCCTCCATCCTTAGCACAATGCATATTTAGTCATAGATAAGACTGCCTGGAATAATCCTTCAGGGTTTTTTGAGTCGTTTTGGAAAAAAGAAACTTCAAACTAGTCTAATCAAGCTTAGAATTTTATGACATTCATGTGCTACGCTTATTAAGACCATACTTCGATCAAGGAAGCAGTGTACAACATATTTTCCAAGCGGACCCTCAATCCTTGGTGCAATGCAATTTTAGTCATAGCGAAGACTGCCTGGTAAGATCCGTCGGGGACCTAAGAGCCGTTTTGGATAAAAAGAACGTCCAACATAGTCAAATCAAACTTGAAATCGCATGATATTCATGTGCTACGCTTAGTAAGACCATACCTCAATCAAGGAAGCATTGTGCAACGTATTATCCAAATGGAATCCTTATCCTTGGTACATTACAAATTTAGTCACAGAGAAGACTTCACGTGTGCTACGCTTAATAAAACCATACCTAAATCAAGGAAGCAGTGTGCAACATCAGAGCCGTTTGATGAGAAAAAAACGTCAAACATAGTCAAATCAAGCTTGATATTATATGATATTTATGTACTATGCTTATTTAGACCATACCTCAATCAAGGAAGCAGTGTGCAACATAATTTCCAGGCGAACCCTCCATACTAAGTACAATGCATTTTTAGTCATAGATGAGACTGCCTGGATAGATCCGTAAAGGGGCTTTCGAGTCGTTTTGGAGAAAAAGAACTTCAAGAATAGTCAAATTAACCTTGAAATTGCATGACATTCATATGCTACGCTCAAAAAAACCATACCTCGATCAAGGAAGCACTCTTTGTAATAATTTCAAAGCGGACCCTCCTTCCTTAGTGTAATGCATATTTAGTCATAGATAAGACTGCCTGGAATAATCCGTCAGTGGTTTTCGAGTCGTTTTGGAAAAAAGAAACTTCAAACTTAGTCAAATCAAGCTTAAAATTGTATAAATAACGTCCAACATAATCAATTTAGGCTTGATGTTACATGATATTTATGTACCACGCTTTTTAAGACCATACCTCGATCAAGGAAGCAGTGTTCTACATATTTTTTAAAGGACCCTCCAACATAAGTAAAACGAATAATTAGTCATAGATAAGAGTGCTAAGAAAGTTTTGTCAGGGGCTTTCGAGTCGTTTTGGAGAAAAAGAACTTCAAACATAGTCAAATCAAGCTTAAAATAGCATGACATTCACGAGCTACGCTTAATAAGACCATACCTCAATCAAGGAAACAGTGTGTATTTTCCAAGCGGATCCTCCATCCTTGGTACAATGCCATTTTAGTCATAGAGAAGAATGCCTCGAAAGATCTGTCAGAGGCCTGGGAGCAGTTTTTGAAAAAAAGAACGCCAAATATAGTCAAATCAAGTTTCATATTACAAATTATTTATGTACTACGCTTATTAAGACCATACCTCAATCAAGGAAGCAGTGTGTTTTTTTCGAGCGGACCATCAATCCTTGGTACAATGCAAGTCATAGAGAATAATGCCTGGAAAGATCCGTCATGGGCTATAGAGCTGTTTTTGAGAAAAAGAATGTCAAACATAGTTAAATCAAGCTTAAAATTGCATGATATTTATGTGCTATGCTTAATAAGACCATACCTCAATAAAGGAAGCAATTTGCAACATATATTCCAAGCGAACCATTCATCCTTGGTATAATGCAAGTTTAGTAAAAGTCCAAGCGTAGAAACATTTGTCAGGGGCTTTCGAGTCTTTTTTGAGAAAAGGACCTTTAAACAAAATCAAATCAAGTTTGAAATTGCATAACATTTATGTGCTACGCTTAATAAGAGCATACTTCAAACAAGGAAGTAGTGTGCAACATATTTTCCAAGCGGACGTTTTTTCCTTGGTACTATGCAAGTTTAGTCATAGAGAAGTCTGCTTGGAAAGATTCGTCAGGGGCTATGAGCCGTTTTGGAGAAAACGAACGTCCAACATAGTCAAATCAAGCTTGATATTACATAATATTTATGTACTACGCTTATTAAGACCTTACCCCAATCAAGGAAGCAGTGTGTATTTTCCGAGCTGACCATCAATCCTTGGTACAATGCAAGTAAAGTCATAGAGAAGAATTCTTGGAAAGATCCGTCATGGGCTATAGAGCTATTTTTGAGAAAAGGAATGTCAAACATAGTCAAATCAAGCTTGATATTGCATGTTATTTATGTGCTACGCTTAATAAGACCATACCTCAATAAAGAAAGCAGTATGCAACATATTTTCCAAGCGAACCATTCATCCTTGGTACAATGCGAGTTTAGTAAAAGTCCAAGGCTAGAAATATTTGTCAGGGGCTTTAAAGCCGTTTTGGAGAAAAAGAGCGTCAAACTTAGTCAAATCAAGCTTGGAAATGCATAAATAACGTCCAACATAGTCAATTTAAGCTTGATGCTACATGATATTTATGTACCACGCTTTTTAAGACCATACCTCAATCAAGGAAGCAGTGTTCTACATATTTTTCTAAAGGACCCTCCATCATAACCTTGGTACTACACAAGTTTAGTTATAGAGAAGGCTGGTTGAAAAGATCCGTCATAGGCCTTAGAGTCGTTTTTGAGAAAAAGAACGTAAACCATCGTCAAATCAAGCTTGAAATTGCATGACATTTATGTACTATGCTTATTAAGACTATTCCTCAATCAAGGAAGCAATGTGCAATATATTTTCCAAACGGACGTTCCATCCTTAGTACAACGCATATTTAGTCATAGGTAAGACTGCCTGGATATCCGTCAGGGGCCTTAAAGCAGTTTTGGAAAAGAAGAGCGTCAAACCTAGTCAAATCAAGCTTGAAATTGCATGACATTTATGTGGTACGCTTATTGAGAATATACCTCAATCAAGGAAGCAGTTTGCAACATATTTTCAAAGCAGACTTCTGACTCTAGGTACAATGCAAGTTTAGTCATAGAGGATATTGCCTTTAGAGACGTTTTGGTGAAAGAAAAAGTGAAACATAGTCAATTCAAGCTTGAAATTGCCCGAAATTCATGTGCAACGCTTAATGAAGAAAGCAGTGTGCAACATATTTTTAAAGTTAACCCTCCGTCCTTAATACAATGCATATTTCGTCATAGATAAGACTGGTTAGAAAGATCCGTCAGGGGCTTTCGAGTCTTTTTGAAGAAAAAGACATTCAAACAAAGTCAAATCAAGCTTGACATTGCATAAAATTCATGTGCTACGCTTAATAAGAGCATACTTCAATCAAGGAAGCGGTGTGCAACATATTTTTCAAGTGGACGTTTTTTCCTTGGTACTATGCAAGTTTAGTCAAGAAGAAGTCTGCTTGGAAAGATCCGTTAGGGGCTATGAGCCGTTTTGGAGAAAACGAACGTCCAACATAGTCAAATCAAGCTTGATATTACATAATATTTATGT
>JAUKPT010003704.1:0-11782 GCA_032273505.1 Nanomia bijuga | reverse complement strand
AACCTATATGTTTGATACTTTTCAAGTTATTCGAGATCGACGCTTTCATACATGGCCATATACTCTACTGGCCATGCTTACCTTCAGCTTACCTTGATCAAAATATCTACCTGTGATACAAAACATCCAACGATGACATTTTATTAATCAAATTCTTAATGATGTCATTTATCACCAGTGAAATGACAAATTGACATTTAAATTGTCTTTACATCGGATTCGTTCAGTATGATGTAAAGGAATATAATACATCCCACCAAGAGAGGTCATTGAATGGACATTGCATTGTGCTCTAATGTTGTATTGTCCATGAGAAATAAATCTCCAACCCCAACTTGATGTGTCAATTACTTTGTTTTATTATTACAAAAGTTTCTCTAAATTAAACTAGTGGTTGGTTGAATATTACATCATGTAGATTTTAATAGATTCGATCAAGAAAACTTCAAATTGAGACATTTTTAAATAAATCAAACAGCTTCTTGATTTTTAACCAATCACTAGTCTCGATGAGACAAAGTTCTGAGAAGTATTTTGTAAAGGGATAATACGTCGCACCAAGAGGTTGTTGAATGGACATTGTATTGTTTTGATGTCGTTGCTGTTGCAAAGAAAGGACGTTCTGTTAATAACCAACCTGATGTGGCAATTACTTTAAAAAAGTTGTTCCGTCAATTAACATGTTCACTAGAGCGCACTGAAGCTAGCTTGCTAATTGATTTTCTTCGTGACGTATTTATTAACGTGAGTGAATTGATGTGCTGATGCTGAGTAACTTACACCATGTTCAAATTTCTATAATTGATATATCATATAGTTATGAAACGCTATTGGAATATGATAAAGGCATCGTCTTATCTTGAAATGAACATTTGTGCTTGGTAAATATCACGTGATTTGAAATTTATCAAGATTACATTTATTATGACGTGTTTTCCCAATAAAAATAATATTGTTTCGGGTAATCGTTTTCATCATTAGATTTCAATACATCGGGTAATTATTTAACCGTGCACAACATACAACATCCACAATAACATAGAACAATTTGTTGCCTAACCATTAGATATAAAATTTCCAAGGAGCGTGAGCACGTCGTCAAAAGTGTAATGTAAGAACAAGCATCGATTATTTTTGATCATTGATTTTCTTGGAAGATTGTGGTTAAGTATGATTCGACGTCTTTTATTCGATAAGATTCATTAAGATTTTTGTTTTTGTCCTCTATCGAATGAAAGACGCATCCAACCATACCTAAACATGATCAGAGACCTTGCATCATGAAAATATTTAAATTTCCAATATTAGCAATAATCTAAAAGTTATTTGATTTGACTGTAAGGAATTTTCCTGCGAGAACTTGGTACTTCCTGCAAGCGTTTTTTATCTTTTCTTGAAAATATCGTCTGTATATTCGAAATGCAATGGAAATAAATGATTTTTAGTTAAACGCTGCCTTTTTATTGATTTTAATATATAAGATACATTTTATTCCTATTCACCTATTTGTCCGCTATTATGAAGACTTTCTCCCTTTTTATTTATTCCACCTTCCCGTACGCTGCTTGCCAACAAATGATAAGACACAACTTCATAATGGTATAATGGTATCTCTTAACAACTGGTTCATTACAAGATGGGTTGTTCACTGCACATCCTTTGCATCCGCCTGCCGTAGCTGGTCTTTTAAATTGTATTCTTTCATCTTGATGGAAACGTAGCAAAAGAACGACAGTTTATTTTAAATAATCCATATTGAAATGTATGTTCTATATAAAATGCAGGTAGCTCTATAATATATATGCGAACCATGGTTAGCTATGCCGACAGAAAACTTTAATTGAATGTAACTAAATTTCTTTTTTAGATATAAACTTTTGGTTTTGTATGCACAATGTAGACATAAATTTGCTACACATTCGTGAAAAAAACAAGCACAAATTCCAAGGGGTTCAGCTTTTCTTCATATCTACAAAAAAGTCAAAATACGGCGAAATAATATTTGAAATTATATTTCATTGAATATATAGATTAATAATTATTTGGCAAGGAAGTATGCAAATTTTGATAAATTTTGATTGAATCGTTCTTGAGATATAAGGGGAAAAATGCTTTTTCAGGTTAAATAATAGTTCAAACTACTGTAAGTTTCATCTTCTTTAACAGCTTACATTAGAGAAATGAATACAAAGGGAATTTAATTCATGAATCAGCCTATTTATTGCAATTAAATTACAATACAATTATATATCGTCCTTTAGTTTTGAACAATACTAATATATCAGCTCTAAGTTAACGAACTAAGGTTTTTGCTAAATATTCCAAGAACAATAATAGGAAAAACTTTGTCATTCAGTATGTTGGTACCTTTAAATGCGATCTATGCCCTACCAAAAATGAAATTTAGATGTTCATTAAAACGTGACATATTTGCATTTTAGTACCAATTTTTTGCGGTTTTGAGGGGTAAATAACCCCAAAACTAGTTTTCGTTTTGACTCGGCATATAAATATTTGGATTCTACGGTCAATTTTGTCTATGATATGTAATAACTAGCTTTTAACAATGTTGTGAACCCTTACAAACCCGTAAATCTGTCGGCATAGAATAAGGCCATATCTTAAGCTGCCCATGAGTGAGTCATAGTTGCCATGAATGCGAACAATGCATAATGCGCGGCATAATGGGTACGTTTTGTATTTTTGATACGATAAAACGGTCTTGCAGAAGATCTTATCGTTATGACCAAGGGGTAAATCACATCTCGACTGTCGTACACTTTTTCTCTAACTAACACTATTTCCCCCCCCCCACTATCTCCCACTATCTCCCACTAACTCCTACTAACTCCCTCTAATTCCCACCAACTCACACCTAACTCACACCAACTCCCACTAACTTCCACCTAACTCCCACTAACTCTCTCTGACTGCCTCTAACTCCTTAAACTTTCTAAATATTTTCTTTATTTCCACTCTCGTACGTTTTTTTGGAAGTGATTTACCCCTCGCTTATGACGGGGGGGGGGGTCTTAATAAAAAGGGGGTTTCTAACTTGAAGGGAGACTCTTGGTCTATGAGGACACCCCTGCGTCAGTCATCCGAAAACTCGTTAAGAAATTGGCAAAGGGGTATGAGGTGCCACAAGAATTCCGCTTTCAAATTTTCACCCTGAACCTGATAGATACCTTTTAAATCAAAACATGTCCTGGTTCCGGTACCTTAGTACCTTAGAAAATAAGATTTGGTACACAACTGAACATAGAATATTTCCATATTTATGCGAAACCTTGACAATTAGAAATCAAAAACAAAGCGGTTAGATGATATTTAGTGGAAAACAGAAACTGTTCAGGTTTTCCCCATTTCTCCCCGAAACCTTTTTATTTCTGACATAAAACCCCTAACCGGTCATAGGATGATGTCTGTAGTTTATATCGTACGACGCCGCTGTTGAGATATTGACCCCTCCGCTGTAACATGTCAGGCCGTGTCATTCAGTTGGCCTTGCCTGAACTTGATAGATACCTTTGAAATCATATTGATAAAACTATAATAATTCTTTCGCAAAATTTTGATCAAATTCGGAATACACACTTGCCTAAAAGCTATTTTTAGGTTGTAAAGAATACTCAAAAAAAATTAAAATTACGCAAAAATCTCTGTTGAAATATAAAGTGAAAAAAAAAATCTTAGTATGCGATGAGCCCATTCAAAAAGGCGGTTAAAAGCCTTTTAAACATAAGTTTTTAACAACCAAAATGTCTTCCTTGGCACTCGTTGAGTCCAGAACAACAACTAAACACGTTGAGTTTGAATTCCTTAGTGGAGTAAACAGTAGCGAATTTAATATTGACGCAATGCCCCCTTGTTTATTTGTTCAACGAAACAATCGGAACACGCGATATAACTTATGGACCACACAATAATGTCCCAGGTCTAAAAATAGCCTTATAATAAAGTTACAACTAGGTGTGATGTATGTTGAGAGATTAAACAATTCCCAAGTAAAAAAACAACAAAGCTAAACTTAGAATTCCTGTATTGTGTATTCTTTAATGATAGCAGTAGAATGTAATAGCATAACATGACTGAATTAATGTCCTTTTTTTTATATAAGCAACGATTATATAAGCAACTAGGACTCAGAATCAAAAAATGTTAAGCAACTTTTGAGGCTGACGAAAATTTGTAAGCAACTATGTTCAGGCGGCATAAGCAACTTTCGGAGCTGGGTGTGATCTCAAGTTCGAGTTCGATAATTATATCTCTATTTAGCGTTTTATCTGTGCGGTTTTCCGTATTTTTCTATATTGCCTTAAGCAACTATTAAGCAACTTTGAGCCTCAAATGGTGAGAAAAATAAGCAACTTTTGGGGCTAGGGATGATCTCAAGTTGCTTATATATAAAAAAAAGTGTAACATGACTGAATAAATGTCCAAAAAAACAAAGCCTGTAGTAATGGTCTTAGGGTTCCTTGTAAGTAAACGGTTAAAAAGAAAAAAAACCTTGTTTGTACTAATCAACAGGCATAGGCGTAAGGAAAGGAAAATAATAGGGGGGCTGTTCAAAATTTGCTCGAAAACATCAAGTCTATGCTGACGAAAATGATGTATTTTTTGGTGATTATTGATGTTATATAGTATCGCCGCCGACCAAGGTTGAGCGGAGAAGAAAAATTTAGCCCCTTTATTCTCTAAAATCGTCATTTTCGCCATTTTATGCAATTAATTTTGCCTAAGAAAGGTTGATTTTCCCGAATTTCTACGACTTTATATCTGACTAGGGAGGCTGCAGCCCCCTTGCCCCCGCCACTACCACGTACACCTATGTCCACAGGAGATTGTAAACTCCTGTCATCTTCTACCTCTCATTAAAAAACAGTAGCCCAATTAGTTATCTACTTTTTCTTCATGTAACCGTACAAAGTATGATGCCTCTTTGTTGTCATGTATATGAGTTACGTTCAATAAGAATATGAATGATATCAAGTGGAAAAATCATGTTCGAGGATCTCCCCATCTGGCACTGCCGAAGGAAGATTAAGTTGCCTATGACCTATACTTATGATGTACATACACATGTTTTTTAACGTTCTTATCGTGGAAATGACTTTAGCTCCATTTTGTATTTTTCTCACGACTGTCGAATTAGCGGACATAATGGAATAAACGTCCACCCTGTACACTTTGTTTAGATTGATAAGCGTCCAGCATTTAATAAGCGTCCACCATTGAAATTTTGTTGAATCTTTCGTTGATTTTGATGAATTTATTTGGATTTGATGATTTTTTGGATTTTTTTCAAGTATTTATAAGCGTCCATGATCGAATAAGCGTACCAACGCGTAGTGGTATGTCATCATTCACCACACTTCCATTCATGTAAGTTAAGCATTGTCGTCGAGAGATACGTACTGGATGTGGGACGCGGATGGTAGAGGCGAGTGTTATTAAAGTGATGCAATAAAATGCACTCGACTCGAGCTCTTAGCGAGGGCACAATACTATCGTTAGGCAATGCCGACGGGTCGACCCATGCCATGAGAGGGAAATTGGGTTGTCAGTTGGCAGCTGACGAATCACTAGGTGGGACTTAAGCCATGACCTGATAAGCACGTAAAGAGCTTATGCATGGCTGTTCCATCATAAGTGCAAACCATTAACCATTAACCATGGCGGATATCTTTTTTGGGGAAGAAATTCAATAGTCGAAAGTAGTCAGTACGGATCGATTATCCCTCACATGGAACTCGCCATCCGCTGCTCCCAACCAGTAAGACATCCCTGAGTCAGTCCTCCGAAAAATATCGATCCAGACGCCAATCCGAAAGATTTTGGTATCAAAATATGGTGGCTCATAAATCGAATTTGTTACAAGGTTGCGTCATTGGCGTCAAATTTCCATCTCCTCCCCCTCCCAGAAAACGTCAATTTTTATTTTGGTTACAAAAAAACTCAATAAATCTAGAACTTTCACATGTGTCCGCCAGCTTTATTACTCGATGTTTATATTTAGGTTTTAAAAAAATTACTAGTGCTATTTTAGTGACAATTTCAGCAAAATATAATTTAAAATTCCGAGAAAAAATCGTAGTTAGACTAAACTTTAAAAAACGTTTTTGGTCTAGAATGAGAAATTTTCAATGTTCAATATAACGTCAAAAATATAAAGAAATTTTACCGAAATTTCAACGTCAATTGACGCGACTTTGTGACAAAATCGATTCACGAGGCAACTCTAAGACGATGCTTGTTATATCATAATGATGTTGAAAGATGACATATGCGTTTATCACCACAATCTGGATGTATTACTTGAGGGAAAAAAAAAACATGCACCAGAGTCCAGATCTTGTCAAATCTGCTATCATAAAACCCTCTCTAACGAAAAACGAGAAACGAGTAGTGAACAATGGATCGGCAAGTTGACACGTTTCTTTTATAAGTATCAATTCTGACTTATTGCTCTTCCGGAATTGAATGGAGATGGAACTGGAAGAAAGGAAATAATTTGTTAGCTTTAAAATGTGATTTTCCTCTCTAAAGTACTAACAAAAACTCGATGTAATAATTTGTTAGCTGTAAAATGGTATTTTCCTTCCTAATTTACTAACAAGAACTCGATATGATAATTTGTTAGCTGTTAAATGGGATTTTCCTCCCTAAAGTACTAACAAGAACTCGATATAATAATTTGTTAGATTTAAAATGGGATTTCCTTCCTAAGGTACTAACAAGAACTCGATATAATAATTTGTCAATATAATAATATATACATGTTATAGGAAGCACATTTGACTCGTAAAAGCGATGTACAAATATTTGGAATGACACAACTGTAAAAATGCAAAAACGTAGTCGGTCAAATATGTGAAGTCACCGTGTTTTTGTTTCAATTTTTTCAAATCAGTAGTTTTACAATCGTGATTCAAAATTTAAAATTCTGTGCCTTGCATGATCAGTTTCATGATCAGGCTGGAAGATCGACTAGATCGCATTACCCTGGCAGGTCTGGGGAGCTAAACACAGAGTGGACTTATTGGTTTGATCCCGCATTGATTCATAAAAATATTTTATTTCGTAGGAATTTCCATAATTATGACTCGTAGAAGCCTGTATTAGCGCAAATTTAGTGTAAAATCGAAAAGGACCTTTGTTGGGTGCAGATTTTATTGAGATTTGTCTCGGTGGCATTTTGATTGTCACAGTCAATATCCTGCAGTGTCTCGGTCAAAAATATTAAAATCAAAAAATGTTTAAAGGATTTTAAAAGTCAAATTCAAGTAACTATTCATATTTGGCCACGGACTCTAGTAGTTTTGAATTGTTAAAATACTTTGTCTCAGTGGCATTTAGACTTGATTGTCACAGCCAATCCTATCCGGCAGTGTCCCGGTCAAAATTAGAAATATTCGCTCTAAAATGAGTGTATTCATCATTCCAAAGAGAATAAGTCCAAAAAAAAAGTTAGCTTTTAACCAAAATCAATGCACAATTTTTTTCACATTTGACAATTGAATCGTCGAATTTTCAATTTATATGCATTTTATTTGATTGTTTTCGCTCTAGAACGATTATTTTCATACTGATTGTATTCATGAATACACCATTGAAAACATTCCATATCCGCCACTGAACATATCATAACTCAGCTGCTATAAACGCAGTGAAACAGAGCATGCTTACACAAACAAATCATATGTCAGCCCTATAACACAGCACTTGCAAGATCATAGCACCATTCTATATCTCAACGCGTATGGTGTTTGCACTTCGCACAAATATATATAATCATCTCAACAACTGAGTTAATAAGATAACCCGGGATGCATTACAGATGTCAGATTAACCAAAACAAATTTACGCGATATAATTAGTCATGCCACCAAATGGAGGTTAATCCTCGAATAAATCCTTACTCAATCATCTACCCTTTATACCCCATCGTTTTTAATTAAGACGTATTAATAAGAAATCCGCCCATTTGAGCCGATAAATGGACCCCGACGGTATGGCATATTAAAACCTGTAATTATACGACAAGGTTGGGTATAAAGGGGTGACAATGAAACGATACATTAACATGATGAGGGCAAACCTTGTGTGCAGTGACCCTTGGGAGATCCAAACTGTGAAATTTTCTTAATTTAGCGTTTCAAGTTTCGTGCATGGGTACCTTGATAGATGCATATTGATAGCCATAATCAATATACGACAAGCTTTAGCCATAATGAGATGACAATGGATAAAGGATGATTTTCGAATCTATAGATTGTTAGCATGCCACATTCAATAGCAATGTTGTAACCATAAGATTGAACCGCATATGTTCAGGGTCTCTTGGGGAATTAGAGTGATGCAATTCTCTTAATTTGATCATCAAGGTTTAAGAGTTCATGAAGCATATTAGCATATTCTTATGAATGTTTGATGATTATATTAGTTAAATTGCAAACGTTTTGTGCATAGTCCTCATGAGAGTTGCATACTCTTAATGAATCTACGTTATAAGTGTTTGCAAATTGAGGCCTCTTGAGGGTGGTTCGGACGGGAGACAAGAACCTCGCGATTTTGGCGCGAAGAAAAATGATGACAAGACGACTGGAGACAAGACAAGCAGTTCGCACGGTGACAAGACAAGAACCGACGTGGCAAGGTTCTTTACGTTTAGGTTTCATTACGTGCCAAAAGAGGAGCTAAAATCTATATATCATGCTTTATTTTCCTCGCACCTAACATATGGTGTCCAAATCTGGGGTCAGCAGCAAAACTGCCAGACTGAAGTTATTACCAAACTTCAAAATAGAGCACTAAGAATTTTGAATTTTGTTAATCTAAATGCTGACTCTAATCCTTTGTTTAAAAATGATGGCATTCTTAAACTGAATGACATAGTTAAAACTAAAAACATTATTTTCATCCATGACTATCTCAGTAAATCACTCCCTTCGTGCTTCCAAAATAACTTTTCGAAATTGAATAATATGTATACCTCAATCAGAACAAGAAATTCCAGTCTTGGTTGTCTTTTCGTCCCTGGACGAAAATCTACCAAATATGGGATTTACTCGATCTTCCAGCAAAGCATTCTCACTTGGAATGAATTTACTAGACTATTCAAATGCAACTTAGCAAATATGCCTAGGATAAAATTGAAAAATAGACTTGAACAACATTTCCTTCAACTCTATTAATAATTAGCCTTATTCCTAATCTTACTTATGCTCAAATTAAAATTAGTAACAAGAATCTATACTGTCATGTCACTTGATCGTTGCGCGATCGCGATCGACTGACACGATGGCGCTACACTGACAGGCCTGTGTTTAACTTGTTAGAAATTACATTAAAAATAAGCTGTTGGTTACACCCAGAGTCAGTTACATGTTTACGCTGGAGATAAGCTACAAGAGGATATCAAATATTTATCAGATTGGTCAAATAAATAGCAACTGCCTTTTAACCCGCGGTGAGGAATTCTATATTCCTATATTTTCAATGGTCGACATAAATGGGGGGGGAGTAATTTGATCACCCCTAAAAAAACAGTGTTACACTAAATCTACAATGTAAAAATAAAGTATGATGTATTATCAACACAATTCAAGATATTTTCCAAATTTTTGTTAAAAACGATCGAAGAAATCGTAAGATATACATCTTTTAGAAAACTGGCTTTAGTATAAAAATTAGCGAGTGTTTTTTTTAATAAAAGAAGTCTCGTTAAAACTTCACACAAAAGCATTTTTTCTTAAACTTCTGATGTTTAATTTTATTTATTTTTTTTTATTTTTTTTTATTTTATTTTATTAATTTCATATATGTTATGTAATTTAATATTTCAATCGCATAAAAAAAAAGATTTTTTATTTTTTATTTCGTAAATCCGAGTTATGAAAGATTTTATATCAAGGGGAGTAGTTTTACCCCTCCCCCCATTCCTCACCACGGGTTAATGTAAAGAAGTCTGAGGTACTTCACATTGGACGTCCAAACCCATGTCGTAGATATGAATGGTCAATACCTTCAAGATGTCGAATAAGAAAAAGATCTCGGAGTCCTGATGGACTACGAATTGAAATTTCACAAGCAAAAAAACGCCAACTCGAGATTAGGGCTAGTTAGGAGAACCTTTTCTTTGTTAAATGAAGAAACGCTACCCTTGTTTTTTAAATCATTGCTTTTTAAGATCAAAGATAGAGTATGGTGATTTAATATGGGGACTTTTTGTCCAAGAAGATGCAAAATTGGTAGAACGAGTTCAGAGAAGAGCAACGAAAATGGTACCAGCCTTGAGCCACCTAGATTATACAGATCGGTTATGACATCTCAACCTCCCTCCATTGCAGCATCAACGCCGACGGGGTTATATGATCTTTGCATATCGGTATGTGGCATATGTGGGGTAAAAAAGAATTAAAAACCTAAAGGTTGTAATTTCTAAGATAATATTAGTTTTGATGACTAATATGATGCATCTTATATTAACATATCAAACTAAAATTCTTCAAATATGAGGAATATTTGACTAGATCCAGTCCTCTAGTTTAAGTTCACCAAGAACTGTTGTATGTTTTTACCCTAGCTAAAGTGGTAAAAAAGAACTACTCATGGGTAAAAAAGAACTACTCATGGGTAAAAAAGAACTAATATATTTCTTAGTTTCTTTTTTACCCCAAGTGTAGTTCATTTTTACCCCATATACAATTTTGAGATTCATTTACAATAAATATACTAGTTCATTTTAACCCCAAAATTTGAAAAAAGGTTTGGGTAAAAAAGAACGAACCCACTACATCAATGTAAAAAATGTTCCCTTTTTTTTTGAATGATGCATGGCCTTCTATATTTTACAGTAAGTATAGTGGGCCATGAATGATGCACTTAACATCTTTATACTTTTAGATGGTAGGATTTAGACTTTCATATATTTTAGTTTTTTCGAATTTGTAAAATCCTAGACTCAGTCCTGAATTATTTTTTGGAGGTTATGGAGATTTTTTCTTCCTCTTGTTCTCCCTCTCTTTTTCTAAAAGAGGTGAGATAAACTGAATGTATTTTTAAAGGCAACATACAGGGCTGACTTTTACGTATATTAAGATTTGCTAAAAAAAAATCTTGTTCATATCTTTTTCATTCTAGTTCTATTTTACCCCCGCCAGTTACCCCTTAGGTTCTTTTTTACCCCACCATCTTGCGATATATCACAATACTCGCTTTTAATATACCGACGAAAATACCTTCTAAAATATGATAGTTCTTCTGTAGTTTGCTGCCTGTACAGTAACTCAGTGAAAAATGTCTGTTTTAGTTGAAAAGAAATTTTATAAGCTTTCCAACGACGTTTATTTCAATAACATTCGCTACTTGCAGGCATGAGAGTGGTTGTCTCGAAAAATAGGAAAAACCGAGCGAAGCGAGACGTTGAGCATTATTTGAATAAATTGTATCAAATTGGGCGAATCTGACACACTTTTTTTATATAAAAAAGGAAACCAGTTTAAAAATGGAAGGTCTCTTATGCCTGACTTGTGAAATCACGACCAGAAGCCCTACTTTTTAGTTCAATGGATACGTTCGATCGTTTTTTCCTTATGGATCGTCTTAAAAGTTTGTCTAATTTAGATTGATTGGTTAAATACTGCCCTGATCTGACAAAACCGGGAAAGTCCAAAATTTTGAGAATGCGTTTTTTTGGTTTTAACGTCGAAGTATAAGATAGTCTTGACTTCCAACTAGTTTTTATGACCTAATTCATCAATATTCATAGATTTCTGGA